>JAZGTJ010001614.1:0-14557 GCA_036877575.1 Botia almorhae | reverse complement strand
TTATTTATTTTTGATGATCTGTTGCCTTGTTTCATAGCCTTTCACGTCAGTCACAACTATGGTAAGCTGGATAGCCTAAGGCAGGTATAAGGTGGTTAATTTTTTTTTTTTATTATTATATTTATTTCATTTTCTACTTGTTTACCTATGTTGTACCTTATACCCTACATATGTACGTTGCTGCTACACATCTGTTTGTTGTTTTGAAGATAGTGTATATTTGGACTGTTAGTTATTTGTTTCTGCACAAAGGGGGAAATGGGGGATATTCTGAGATGTTAATGTCTTTCTTTGTTGCATTCATTTATTTTTTCTCTGTTATTAGAAATGCCTATAAATAAAGTATTCAAAAAAAAAAAAAAAAAAAAAATCAAAATAAATAACATTATTTAAAACAGTCTCCTTACCTTACCCTAAATCTCAACTGTACATTTATGATAATGATTTAAAATTTGACCTGTTGGGTCTGATTTCACGGAAAATGTCAGTGTCAACTGACTTAAACAGACGTGAAGAACAATATGTAATATCAGCAATTTTATGTTTCAAGGAGAGATGGCAACAGAGAGGCAAAAGTTACAGACTGCAGCTTTAACAGTATCAAGTGACATAAAGAGCTAACCAGCACAAAAGTCTCAGTGTTTGCATGCCCAACAATGACCTTGGTATGGGGCTTAAATGACTGCACATATTCTCACAAATGCTCTTCTTTTATTAGATGACTAGTTGTCCAGTGAAGTATACAATTGGTTGACTAGTTCAGGCAGGTCAATGCAAATCTTAATTAAATGTGTTGCAGCGTTCCTGTTTCTAGCAAATGTAATGTTGCATTAACAACATATGTAAGTGGAAAGTCCAGAAAACACAAATAATCACCAAATTCATGCTAGCAGTATCATACAGTAATAAATGCAAAAATAGTTTTGTGCCACTTGTTTATAGTATCTGCAAATGACCATCACATATGTCCACAGCTCATGCACAGTTGCACAGTTTTTTTTGTAAATGCATTGCTTAAAAAAAGAATGGGCATTTTCTGAGAGGCTAGCAATTGGACAACACAAGATCCTACCCTCCCTCCCTTTTTTTTCTGGAAAAAAATTGCCTACCCTTGCCTGCCTTTAAATTTATTTTCAATTTGATATATTTCATAAATATTTGGCTGTTACAGTTTCCTATATAAAACAAATGTTACAAGGCCACACTGGAATATAGCATGCAAACAAAAGAATTCCCTCCTGCTGTCACCGTGTACAGAATACGTACGTAAAGGCATTTGCTCCCTAACTAGTTGATCACAACTAACGGACTAGATGGTGGAACTGCTATCTTGGATTTAGCAGGTGAACATTTATTAGTGTAGGTACATGTAGTGTAGTGCAGGTAGACGTGAGACTTCTGCATTTCTCTTTTAGTGGCATTTAGTGATATCTCAATACAATGATGTCAGTTGAAGAAAGTGTGTGATAAATACATAAGCTGGAGCTATTCTGAAGAACGGAGGAAAGAGCGGATGAGGGAGGGCATTGATGTGTGTGTTGTGAGGGTGGGGCGGCATGACGGAAAATTTGCATGATACAGATTAACATTCTTCATAACACAGCAGTGCCCAGAGCTTCCCCAATATCCTTCCCCTCACTCACTCTCTCTCTCTTTTAGCCACCCCCTCCTTTTCTCTCTCTCTGGTTTTTAATGTGCGTGCTGCACTCAGCAGGCCATGCCACTCGATAACCCTCTCGCTCTGCATGCAAAGCTGACATTAGCAGGGGCTCATGGTGCGGCTCGGCGTGATATCGACCACAGGCCTTTTCTCCAGCCTCCTCTGAGAGCCAGAGCATTCTTGCACGTGGCAGCTCATCAAATGTTGAGTCAAGGTTATGTTTTCAATGGCCTAGAGCCCATGAGTGCTTGTCTGGGAGACATTAATTATTAATGAGACGTATCTTGCATCTGAAGCATTCGGTGGCACTTTAAAAAAGTTCTTCATTGCGACTGTCAGGCTAGTGGACTAAACAAGTAAAACAAGTTACTGTTTAGAAAAAGGTCTGTGTGTCATTTTTGCTTAGCAGACCCCCCTTATTTTTTTTTTTGCTTTTACTTTGCATAATTTTTTAGAACAAGATTTTATTGTTAAAATACCTTCTCCTGTGCCAGCTTAAAGAAAAACCATGAGGGTGATCGTAAATAATAAGATGATTTTCATTTTTGAGAAAATATTACTTATATAAATATTACTTATTACAGTAGCTCAGTCTAAGCATTACATTGCATCAATACGTCTAATACGTATTATACGCATAAACGTCGGTTGTTAAACAGGCAAAACTGCTACAGGACACGCCAACATTAATTTAAAGACTTCTCATTTGCCGCTGCATTTAATGCGCAACACACCTGCTGAAACACAGAGGAATGCATAGCAAAAAAGCACAGCAATTCTAAACCCATGAAACTCACCTTGGCCTTGGTGGAGCTCTCCTGAAGGGCCCAGAGTAACACGTGGTTTTCAGCCAAAGTAATCACGCCCTGTCCATCACCCATGGGTTCCCATAATACACTACAGGAGACACACAAGAGAAGATTGACCATGACATAAACTCATAGCCCTCTATTATCAATGTGTTTCTAAACTGGAAGGTATGAAATTATGCTTTGTGTGTATGTATGAACACAGGTTATCTGGCTTTGAGAAATATATAGGGCTGCACGGTATAAGAAATTTGCAATAACTTGTTAAATGCAGTATACAAAAAATCTATTTGGTAATGCTGAAAGTTCGTCAAATCAATTTACATTATATTAAAATATTTTTAAAAACTAAATTTTTTTACATTTATTCTGGGGAAAAACACTTTCCAACTAACATTTGCATATCAGTCCTTCTACATCAATCTAAAACTTTGACACTTTTTTGAAGCATTAAAATAATAGAATTATTGCAAACTAGGGGTGTGTAATGACAGAAATATATCCCGGTATTTTCTTTGATAATTATATTCAGAGTTTTGCATCCTTCCTTCCAACATGTGTTTGTAATAGTCTTATACTGTACTGGCTCTCTCTTACAACTTGTTAAAAATATTGTTATTGTTGATATTATTTATGGAAACAATAAATTGAAGGAAAATAGGTCTTTATTATTAAAAAACTGAAGCATTCAAATAAAAACAATACAAAACATTGCTCTGCTGTACGATGAACGATAATATGCTGTACGATAATATGATTCCAAAAATGCAATCTTATGTCAAATTTGGCACACAGAGTAAAACACGGCTCACAGCTTATTGCTTTAATATAGTGATTTATTCTGTCTATGATGATGAGTCATTTTGCCCCATTGTGGTTATAATAGGTAACTGTCTGGAATGTGGGTTTTTTTCTCAGCTCTAATAACTGGCTGGGATGATTATGTTTTAGATTACTTTTTAGGTTGGTTGTATTGCTCTTTTTTTTTTACAAAGTTGACCAGCTCATTCATGCTCTTCTTTCTTATTCAGCTTTAAGGCTAAATGTTCTCACATCAGATGTGCACAAGCATTCGTTACAGCTGGCAGATGCAAAAGATGACATAAACAGCATGATAGGCTGAATTAACAGCATTCATTTGTAGAAGTCATACACACACCTTAATCTAATGTGCTGCATCACACTCTAAATGTGCACGCTGTTTTTGACTACAGCACACAGTGAATTTCTGGACATTGGATGCAGTTTTTTTTAATGCGAGTAAGATACTTGATAATATGACTTCACATATTGTTAAAATAACAATTATTGTTAAATAACAATAAACAAATAACAGATATTATTGTGCACAAGATTTATCTCACTCCCCTACGGCAAATCATTGTGATATGCATGTTGCGACTATACATACGCTATATTTTGCTAATATTTTATTTTAGTAGCAAAACTAATATTTTTGAGCAATCAACCAACTACATGGAACACCTGTGTTATTATTATTGTCAGTTGAAATGTCAGTCATATTTTAGAAGTCATAAACTTCTAAAATGTTTATTGTGGATATAAATTGCTAAAGTGGGAATCATGGAGTCAATGGTCTATAGAATCACATAAAAAAGGGAAACAGAACTGTACATACATTATACACCTCTGCATATATAATTTACACAAGCATATCTATATAAACTAACAAATCAGAGCACTAGATTCAAATATGGCATCAAGTCAATAACTTGGTTCTTGCATGCCTCCTGATGAAACATGTATTTGACAATTGGTGAGAAGAAACATAAGAACCATTGAAATGCGAAGTGCTGACAAATTTGAATTTAGTGCTCATGGATGTGATTTATCAATCAATTAAATAAGCTTAAAATAAGCTTTGTTTTATTTTACAAACAAATTTTTCTTTCAGAAAACATTTACTAACCCACTGGAGTCTTATAGATTACTTTTATGATGGAGAGATGCACTTTTTGGAGCTTCAAAATCTGGGTCATGTTCACTGCCATTTTAAAGCAGGTAAGAGTCAAGGTATTATTTAATATAACTCGTTTTTGACATAGACCTGGGATGGCATGAGGGTGAATAATGTATGGGATAATTTTTAATAAGTTAAGGATGAACTATAAGTTAAAGTCTTTGCAACATTCCACAGCAATCTGAACTATGTTAAAAACATAAAGCAATCCAGAAAGAGTTGTGTATTTGATGCTTGGGTTAATGCTAAATGGCTTAAGTTGATTCGTGGGAGGAAGACTAAGTGAGGAAGAGGAGATGAGTTGAAGGGCTGTGTGAGCATTGATTGTCTATAGAACACCATAGAGATTACTCCATCATTACTGAGAGTATCGACTGACCTAAAACCATTTGCTTTCGTTCCTTCTCCAGTGTCAATTGATCTAGCAGCGGTGGCTCTGATAAGCCATTACACAGCCATTAGTCTGTCTCACGCTGTCATCACTCGACACTCAGCACGTCCCCTGCACATATTCTTACAAATGCTTCACTGGCCACAAAGTGCTCAATTGCCATTGATTAAGAGTCGCCTGCTAGCTCCTAAAATGAAGAAATAATTCTAAAAGCCATTTCTCAGGCATCAGAAAATGAAAAATGCAGTAAATGACAACAAAGAAATTCTCAGTACATCTATTCTTTTCAGCAATGCCCAAATTGGAATGTTTTCTAAACAAAAGCATTTGTATTTGTAGGGGTTAGGAGAACAGGGAAAGTTTGGAAAAGGCAGCATCATTCCGGGCTGGCACCTACAAATGTCTCAGGTAGCCAGACTATTAACTATTGACATTGTAACTATTTGGCCAACATGTAAAAGGACCGTTAATCATTGGTTGTGACATTTGGCGAAAAGTACATCTGTAAAAGAACACAACCATAAGAGCAAAGTGGGACACACAAGTGTGCTACACAGGAAGTGGATCTCTATTTACTCTATTTGATCATCAGATGATGCCCTGCTATAGAGTTTACAGCACAAGCCAACTCAAGCAACACCAACACACTGTTCTGCCCTTTCATTTTGTTTCTTCTTACTTCATGGCAGTGTTCATAGCGACAGTCTAGATCTTTGTAGTTGTCAATGTTTATTTTATTGGTTTGCTCCAGATGATGATCCACAGCACAGTGAGCTCCAAAAGAAGGATGTTATTGGCTACCTCAAATACCAGAAGAATGTCAAAAGTGGTCTCAATGATGTGCCATGAAAACTTAGGTTGTTTGAAGTTTCCAATGGGAGCTTCCTGTCTTGCATGGATGCAAGGATCTGGGTTCCAGCTTTGGCCAGCAGCTGTTTGAGGGGCTGGCACTTCAAGTAATTTGAATAGCAGAGTTCTTCATTGTTGTTCTCCCTCAATTTCCATCTCTCCTGCTCCTGTTCAAGTTCAAGTTTATTTATTAAGCGCTTTTCAAAATGGCACGTTACAAAGCAGCTGTACAAATAATAATAGAATGGAAAAAAATTAATGAAAATGAGATAAATGAGGGATGTGTCGACAAGGATGGGGCCATGGTATTGATGATAAAAAAACTGAGGAAGGTATCAACTGAGTTGGCAGTAGTGGCACAATGTTACTAATTGCAGCTCTAACAGCAAACTGCTGTTACAAGACAGAATGTATGTGTGTGTGAACAGTCTAACTAAAGGGATGCTGGATCCATTCTGGAGCAGGCTTAATCTGTAGCTACAGATTAACAGAGTGAACAGATTAAACTCCAAGGATTAAAACCCCAAAGCAGAGAATAATTAGCATAGCTGCTGTTCATAATGGTAAGGGCTTTATAGGTAAGCAGTAGTACTTTACAGATAATACAGAATTTAAAAGGTAACCAGTGTAGAGATGACAAATTTGGGGTTATATGGTCATATTTCTTGGACCTGGTAAGAACTCTAGCTGCTGTGTCTTTAACAGTGTTGGATAAGGTGACATTACATCCTTCTACTTGAAAACTGAAATCGAAGAGCTTCTGTTTACTTGAGTTTGGTCCATTAAGTAAAATCTCTGTCCTATCTGAATTTAAAAGAAAAAAATTATGCTCCTGTGTTATGTCATACCAGGGAGCTCTGTAGGGTCCTAGTTGAGCTCTTCCTCTAGTTACAACACCAACAACCCAGCTAATCAAAACAATTTCTTGGTACATTGTGTGTTAGCAGGGACGACCATTGTGGCCCAGTCAATCCTACAGCACAGTGTCTATTGTCCTCTCCTCCATTACCTCCTGCCCCTGACCATTACCATGCCTGAGCCACCTTTGTGTCACCATAGCCCTTGTACAGCATCACTTCTCAGGCCCAAGACAACTTGAATTCCTCTTTTGATACTTCAGGGCAGGGCAGCTATAGACTGTTGTTAATCCCATAAGGAGCAATTCCCCAAACAACGATTCCTCAACTTTATATAGATATAGTGAACAACTCTGTTCACCTATTAACCACTGTTGTAGCCGTTAGGGTGCTATTCAACCATTCAATAAAATTGTTCCGGAGATGTTCAACTAGAACACATACATAACCTTGTCCTTCTTGAGGATGAGTGTCCTGAAAGTTGCTGTTTTGAAGTGCATTGTTGCCCATTCAGTCAGCCTCCCAGTCCTTGTAGGATCTATCTGCACCCTGGTCCTAATTCTCTGATGACTGTCAAATCCTTCAGGAAGGCCTGGATTAGTGGTTGTAATTCAGAAGCCCCACACCCTACACTGTTAGCCCGGATGAGTTGAGTTCACTTAAAAAATTAGAGGAAACTGGTTGCCCTAAAAAAAAAAAAAATCAAGTATTGGTTACTTGATAACTTGAGTGAACATTACTTAAAGATACGAGTGGTTCTAATAATTATTTTCAGTTGAATTTACTTAGTTTTAAATTTCTGTCCAGTTACTTCACTTATCTGTTTAATTAAATTGTATTAAATTGAATACAAAAAGCGATTCAAACAAGTCCAAATACTCGAAATAAACAAGCAAACAAGCATTAACACTGCATCTACTACAATAAAAATACAATAAAAGCTAATGCTGAACAAAATGTGAACTTAAATCTGGCCTTATTCCACATTACAGTGACAGTGATAAAAATAAATAGCTGTGGACTTTCTGCATTGA
This sequence comes from Botia almorhae, assembly GCA_036877575.1. Classification (NCBI taxonomy): domain Eukaryota; kingdom Metazoa; phylum Chordata; class Actinopteri; order Cypriniformes; family Botiidae; genus Botia; species Botia almorhae. The sequence goes on along the minus strand of JAZGTJ010001614.1, from coordinate 6,976 downwards.
CGCAGCAGATTCCTACTGGAATTTGGTGGTATGAGTCTTCATCAGTGACATCCTAACAAAACATAAATAAATAAGATCATGTCAGCTAAATAATTCTGTTGTTTTTGAAATGTAAAAAGATAAAACGAGCGAGTCATGCACAAAACAGGAAAAATGTTCTCTATAGCTGCCAAGCCACATTTATGGCAGTTTTACTACCAATACTTGTATAAATGCAATTATGGGAAAACTGTTTATCTGTTCTTCAAACTCAAAATACATTGGTCAAGGTTTTCGAGTTTGTCATGTCCATAAACTTAAACCAATCACGGAAGCGGGACCGTGTCCAACCAGTTGGAAGTAAAAAAATCTTACAAGTTAAAAAGCGAAATGCCCTAAATTGTTCAAAATAATGTTCTTTTTCTCATTACCCACAAACATCCATTTGATGGGAAGAACAAATGAACAGCCGACATCATGACTAACTTTGTGTTAGGAATCCGGACTCGCATGCTATGCTGGGAGTTCGGACTCTTATTATGACGTGTTGTTTTCTGTTTCCTGTGTCATCTGTGTTCACTTCCGGATTGTGTTCATTGTCATCACCTGTTGCTACCTGATCAGCGTTGCCAACTTAGCAATTTTGTTTGATTTAGCAACTTTTCATACTACCCTAGCAACTTTTTTTTCAAAAAGCACCTAGCAACAAATTTAGCAATTTTTAACATTAATTTGGCTACTTTTAGCAATTTTTAAAAAGTGACAAATCAAAAGAGCAGTGGCTGCAGGCTTCACTCAGTACAGTGCGGGGGTGGGGTTACATAAGGTCTAAATAGCCAGGCACAGCTGCAGCAGCATAATTTGTTGGCTGAGTGCAACAGCAGTAGCACACATTTCACATTTTTAAGTGAATTAATTAAGAGTAACCACAGTTAAAATTTAGTTACTGTAGCTGTAGGGGGCGTGGTCAGTCAAAAACTTTTTAAATTGAATCCATTAAACTTAAAATTATTTACACATTTAACTATGTCTGCAAAAGTAGTAGAATTTACTTACATTTTTATAGTGATGCACTAAATCTTAAATAATTTAAGTATGTTGCAATTAAACTGTTTAATTAGATATAAAATCCAAGCTAACAGTGTACAAGCATATTCATTGTCACAGCAAATTACAGAAATAGATAATGCAGAATTAGTCATTTCTAAACCAGCTTGTGCCACTTTGATGTCACTGTTGTGACTCTCAAAGTATTCAGACCCACACTCATTGTTCATGAAACAATTATATACATAAAACAAAACAATCCTAACTTTTTTTAGTGTCAAAATACTTTTCCTCATCCCAGTTTAATGTTCAAAGACAACTATATATCCATTTAGGTAATTCATAAAATGACGTCCTCAAAGTACCGAACACTTTGGCTTTGTGTTTGACCACAGTGCGCCATTTGTTGAGTGGTCCTCCATAACAACATCTGTCTCAGCCAACAGTTTCAGCTTGATGTAACACTTACAAATACAACTATACACTATATTAAACTACTCTTGTAATTTAAAAGTTGCTTACATGAGATGAGCACATTTTGTAAGTGGGGACCACAGTATAGGAGTGTGTGACTTTTACCATCCTTGTAGGGACATTTGGTAGAAAAACACACACACACACACATCTCCTGCCTATGAGGTTCTCATAACTCTTGGAATATTTGGGCAAATGTCTACTACCAAAAATCACCCCAGCACTGCACACACAAATATGCACACTCAAACACACATTCTCACATGCTTCGAAAGGAGAATAGCAGCAATCACAATTATGCTGATTTCAGAAACATCATCCGATTGGATTTTGCTTTCATTTACTGAACAGCTATTTCTCAGAACTCTCTCTCTAAAAGCAATTACAGCCCTTTTATCCTCTTCAGGGGAAGACACACATACTCAAACACATAAAACCACCATGCCTTTCATAGTCATGGGTGCCACAGCTAAAATAATGTTCATTTATTACCTGAGAATCACTTTAACAGATACATGCATGCTGCTCATGGTTTATAGTGATTCAGGCACACCGATCAATCATTAATGTTTTTTTTAAACACAGCGTTTTTATTATGTGTCTATGTCCTAGAACAAACACTTGCAGTTTGTCTAATCAATGTGGCATCTGGTGCTGATGGTCCCAATGTGGTGTTTACTGTTTACTGTCAAACAAATGGATGATTTAGAAATCAAGAGGGTTTAGGAGGAAACTCCTGCTGGATCTGTTTAATATAGAACAGAGAATCAGGTAAGCATAACATAATAGTATGATATGTGAAAGGTTGCCTTGCTAGCATTACAGATGTTATTACCCTGTTAGCTTGACCTAAAAGACGTGCAGGCCAGTGTTGATTCTTAGATTCAACAATCTTTGGAAATCCGTTTTCATTATTATATCATAATTTATTAGTAATCTATCCCAGAAAAACATGCTCAATGTTATAATGATCAGATCACCTTATATACTTACCAAAAGACGCTAAGTTTCACTGTTAAGCTCCAAAAGGACTATATTATAATATAAAAGTAGATTTAACTCATGCTCTGTAATTTACTTCTATAAGAGGGATTTTACTCTGTATACTTCTATTCTACTTTTATTATATTTCTAAAAACTAAACCTGTTATTTGCTGAAAATCTTTCCCCTCATCATAGCTCTCAAACTTCATTCACAGTTTTTAGGCACCAGATTTAAATATGCACATCATGTAGATATTACCAAGGGTCACAGGACATCATTTTGCACTATATGCAAATAAGTCAACAATTACATAAATATTATTTTTAGGTTAACTATTCATCACATTTAATCTTTGGCTGCGTTTAAACTGACAAATGTTTAAAAAACATTTTTTTGTTTACATCTGACACAGATCCGAATTTGTTGCATGGGTAAACACAAAAATTTGCACATGATCTGACTTTTTATTTTATCCTGTTCTGAGACACTTCCAAATGTGGATTTTAATTGGATACATATACAATATCCAGATATCCGACCTGCGTCTAAACACACATACCCGATTCACCTTGGGAATGACATCACTGTTCCCTAACAGATTGTGTTGAACTTCATTTTGAACATTTACTGAACATTTACAGTGTAAAATAAAGAGCATTAAAGCCAAATATAAGGAGGCATAATATAAGGATATATGAAGTTGTTGTGTCACTGACGTGGAAAGCATTTAAGCCGTTTTTATGATGACAGCATTTTAAAAAAACGCTTTTGCTTTAATTAATTGCTGTTGGGTGTACTTTTGCAGACTTTTGAACAGATAAATTAGCAAAAGTTCATCCACAATTCAAGAGTCATATTAGTGAATTACTGAATTTTTTTTGGACGGGACATTAATGTAGACATTAGAGGCGAGTCTAAAGTAAGTGTAAACAGGTGGGACAAAAAAAATTGGATATGAACTTAAGACTGAGACTTGCAGTGTAAACGCAGCCTTTGAGTCTGTGTAGGACTGTTTCTACTAGTGCAATGAGGAGAAGATCTGAATTTGTTGTTTTTAGTTGAGCAAAGATTTTTTTAAAACGAGAATTTCCATTAGCATGTGTGACTGTAGGCACAATGTGGGTACAATGGCTGACATTTCACAAAAGCTTTGTGTTGTGAAATATGGTGCATGAAAACAAATGTGTGGCTAAGACAAAAAAATAGGCAGCAGGTAAAAAAAATCAAACCAAACATGGTCGGTGAAATATACAATACATTTCTGTAACAAATTTCTGTACCATCTAGAAAGAGCAGAACAATAGACTGAAAAGAGATAAAGCCAAAAAGACAGCAAAGACAGAGAGATGGAAATACAAGCCAGAAGCAAAAGAAGAACAGCATGGGAGAAGAATAGCAAAGCTAGGAGAGAAAGAGAGAGAGAGAAAGAGAAGGACGGGAACACTGTAGGGTTTAATCAATAGTGTGCGCCATACCAGGCCACGCTGCCATGGGCCGTGTTGTCAAGGTGACAAAGAAGCTCCAAGGTCTGTGGGTTGTTTGATGAATCATCGGGGGACTCATTGCTGCCTGATTCCCATTCTGGGGGCATCCTCCAGACCGCCGCACACGTGAGGACCCTCCTCTCAGATGCTGCCCCACACACACACAACAGCATCAGCATCTCAGACACAGAATCACAGACACACACACAGACATGCTTAAAAATATGAGAACAACAGCTGGACTGATTAGCAGGACTGATCCAAACTAAATGTTAAGGAATATATAATATATATAATGAACTATATAACCGTTTCTTCTAGAATCACATACACATTGTACCATCTCAGCGCTGCAAGGGTGTTTGGCTTTACTCCCTGACTAGAGTGCACTGCCTCTAGAGGCCATGTTTAAAAGTGCACTAGGATCTCAGTAAGAAATGTTTGTCATAATACCTTAACATAATAGAAGATATTTTTATTTAAACATAAATTTTAAAAATTTAATTGAAAAACCTAATTTAATTACATAAAAATTAATATTTTTAAAAAAAAAATCACATTTTGCCTTTTAAGAACTGTGGATGCATGTTGAGATCACATAACCAGCAAAACATCATTCACTGTATCCAAGTAACATTGCATTGTTTTGTATGCAATATTAGCCTGTTAATACACATTTCTCCATACCTTCACATTCTGCAAACCCCTAAAACAACTACATGGTTTGTATTTATGAAATCATGTACTTGCGTGTCTTTAAAAAATGTTGATTTTTATTTACTATATATTCTATCACAGTGCCATGAGCCCCCTGCAATTCCACCTGTGGTGTGCCACCTGAAGGTTTGCAAGTTTGGGAAATCCTGATGTATAGAATAACATATACAAGTAAAGCTTTGAATGTGTAGATGATTCTGCGCTGGAAAAGCTGTATGTTAATGCCTGTCGCACGTGTAGTGCAACAAAAGTGTATGTTTGCATCAGGATAAGAGCTGGTCTCAGTTTTGGGGGGGTTGTGGCGGTGTGATGGAGACTACTCCAGCTACTCCATTAGACTGAATGTCACGGTAATTATATTCCTCTTTTGAACTCCGCTATGACATCTTGCACATTGGCCTCAACATAATGAAAATAGAAGGAGAAATGAAAAAGTCACATCCTAGTTTTCACTTGAAACAGAATCGCTTGCTACTATGTGAACTGTCACCAATTGGCTGGGCCACAGGCATCACTCATATAAACATGAGGTTTAATTAAATTTTCTGCTTTCAGTTGTTTTTGTACAGTTTTAAAATGCTTTGGTTATATTGGTGAGTGCCAGAATGTGTCATAAATAACATGTCAATCGATTAGCAGTATGTGTACATATTTATATATATATATATATATATATATATATATATATATATAAATATAAGTGCAAGAATGGTATACTGTATTTTGTGAACCGCAAACTATGATGTAAAATGTATATTGAATTAAAATGATTAAACATGACAGAATGCAATACTTGTGATTTTCTTAAAGTCATCCTATAGTCAATAATTGTATTGCTTAAAATCAGAGTAGGAAAGTGTCTTCACAACATGACAGCAATCACAAAGTGGTCTAAATATATTTATATTAATACATACCTTCTGTGAGAGCATAGGACCATAAAATGTTCATCCAATCATTGCAGTCAGTCCAAATGCAATGATAGGGTGTCCTACTTGCCTGTGAAACTATATATGCATTCATGTGTTTTGGAGGAGGTGTGGCTTTGGAGAGCGCTCTTAGGGGAAGGCAAGATCTTACGCTTTCAAAGCTAGGTTAAATGTCAAAATGACATATTTAAAATTGTTTACCTTAAATGTAACTCTACACCCTTTCTTCATTACCTATACTGGAGAAGCGAAAGATGGCGCCGGTGAGGTCAGCTGCTGTCATGACTGCTCTTACCACTTTTTCTTTGTTTTTATCTTTTAAATTAAGTTTAGATACAGACATACCGGCAAACTCCTCAACACAGAGTATATTCGTTACAACAGAGATACTCTTATTTCTATTGGTGTTCAATGTACTCACAATTCAACATTTCTGACCCAGCTGGCCGAGTGAGATCCTGAGGGAGAACAAAAGACGTGACCTGAAGCTGCGCCCCTCGAGGGAAACGAGCCGGCGTCAGGAACAGGCTGAGAGGCCGTGCACACCGCACACCTCTGCCTAGCATCCTGCTCGCCAACATCCAGTCACTGGAGAACAAGCTTGATGACCTCAGGGCCAAGGTAAAGTTCCAGAGAGACATTCAGGACTGCAATCTCGGCTGAGTCCTTCTCGGTTCACTGCATGGACAGAACACTGGACTCGAGGAAATCAAGAGGAGGCGGTGTGTGTTTAATGATGAACAGCAGCTGGTGCGACAGCGCAAGCATTGTTCCTCTCACACGCTCATGCACACCCAACCTGGAACTACTGACCATCAAATGACGTCCTTTTTATCTTGCTCGGGAGTTTACATCGGTCATAGTCAGCGCCGTTTATATTCCGCCTCAGGCAGACATGGACACAGTCACAATTTCAACAGAGTGGCTCTAGGAGTCTGTGGCAGGGACTAAGAACTATGACGGACTGCAAAAAAACATCTTCCAGATTGGTGAATGCGGACGCTTCTCTGGCAGACAAGCTAAACATCTTTTATGCTCGCTTCGAGGCTGCAGCTCACAGCGCTACCGACGTTAGCAGTGCTAACAGCGCTATAGGCAGCACACATGAGAAGCATGCCGGAGAGGACAACGCGTTCATCATCTTGGAGCACAGCGTGAGGAAGGCATTCAGGAGAGTAAATACCAGGAAAGCAGCAGGACCAGATGGCATCACAGGTCGGGTCCTTAAGGCCTGTGCCAACCAGCTTTCTCCTGTGTTCACTGAGATCTTCAACCTCTCCCTGGAACAGTCTACAATCCCGACGTGCTTCAAACAGTCCACCATTGTTCCTGTCCCCAAGGAACCCCAGCCCGCCTGCCTG
>JAZGTJ010001613.1:0-52906 GCA_036877575.1 Botia almorhae | reverse complement strand
TTAAAACAAATTTGCTAGAAAAACGTAATGCCTGTTTACATTACCATCTTGCTGGCGACAACCCGTTACTAACAAATCTAATGAATAAACTAAATCCATTCTTATTTAATATATCGTTATATACAAGATTCTAAAAAAGAACGTGTCTTTTATGTTGTGAAGCAATCAGTCTCTTATATCACCATGTAAAATGTCACAATAAACTGTTAAAAGTGCTGTATTGCTCATGTAAATGCTTGCATAGTTTTCCCCAAATTCCTTGACAGTAAAATGACAAAGCAGGACTGTGAGACTCTTGCTTTCCTCTCTTTTAGGAAACGGGTCCATCAGAGACAATAGCAACGCTTAATAGTTAAACATCTTTTGCCAAGAATGCAGCACTCAAAATTTCCATTGTGTAATTCACCCTGACCTGCCCTTCTGACATAAAGAGCAGACTCGGCATATTTTAATATCTGTTAAACAACATAATTTAGTTTTAACAAATTAAAGAGCATCTTGTTCAGATACAACACAGATGCATGTTTTAAGACCCAATCAAGCGACACCCTCTCATGCGCGTGTGATTGGCATGTTTTGGCATGAGAGTATAAAGACACATTGTAAGACATTGTAAGTTGGCCAGAAATAGCAGAGGGCCATTTCTACAGTTGATGCACAGGTGACGGATGTCCTGTTGGTGCTGGACTTTGTTCCTTCTTTGTTCCTCTCACAGTGAGAAAAACAGCCCCCCACAATAACTCTATTTCCTTTTCATAGAGGAAGTGTGTTTCCCCTGCTTGCTGACAGGTCATCCAGTGTGCTGGGAACTAAAGAATTCCATCTGTCAGAACTGTATTTATTTATCGGAAGTCAAAGTGGACAGGAATGCTTCTCTTTGGAATTCTTGGAATATCACAATTCCATATAATTCTGACAATTGGAATTCATGGAGTATCACTTTCCATATTTCACAATTCCATGCGATTCTGGATGTAGGAAGTCATGAAATTTCCCAGTTGCTATATAACTATGACTATTGGATTTCTTGGAATATCACAATTCCATAAAGTTTTGACTGTGTCTCGTATTTCGGAGTGTATTCCTATTTGTGAATTTCCTTTTATCAAGTCTTCTTCACCTGGTGTTGTTTTTAAATGTGCTATAGATGTGATTTAGATGAAGATACTTTGTATTTTTACCATGTAATTGCCAGATTTATTCTCACAGATGTTTCATTATACACTTCAGGTTCCAGGCTCATTGATAACAGCCTTCCCCGGATCATCCACCATCCCTCTGATGTGGTCGTCAGGGCGGGCAGCCCGGCTACGCTGTCCTGCAGGGCAGAGGGCAACCCTAAGCCCACCATTCACTGGCTTAGAAACAGCCAGCCACTTGACACAGATAAGATGGATGTGGAATCAAGGCCTATAGTTTTACCAGAAGGAAGTTTGTTCTTCTTCAGCGTCGTCTCCGGCCGGAGGAGTCAGTCTCATGAAGCTGTGTACGCCTGCGTCGCTCGGAACAGCGCTGGACTGGCGACCAGTAGAAATGCTTCTCTTCATATAGCAGGTTTGAACCATGTGCTAAAATGATGAAAATTTTATGAGGTTGAGATAGTCCATGAGGTTACTGGAGATCAGATGCCAAAGTTTGTCTTCTTCAGTAAAACAAACAGAAGACTGTTTGAGCTTTGACATCATGCTGTGTTTGTAGCACAAACAGTCCTGAACTCTGCATTCCACAGCAGTGGAGCTGGACCTAATTGAGACACCTCCAACAATTATTGCACACAAAGAATTTGGGTTTTGTTTACTTTGATTAGCTCCTAGATCGTTTGGAACACAAACACAAGCTATGTCAGTTAGTTTTCTAAAGCATTAAGAAAGTTGTGTTGACACTTCAAGGTTCGAAACAGAGAAAACCTACAAGAGATTTGTTTGGCTATCCTATACTGTATGTTGCATTGACTGCTGGTTTATAATCACATATTTTCATTTACAATAAGCTGCTGAAACATTCACAGAAAATGTGTGTACCAATGCATCTAAATGTTTAATCCATGGGTTTCCAAAAACAGTATAGAGAACAAATAGGCTGATATAATGATAAATACAAAAATATTTACACCCTTCATCCATAAATATTTGAAAACGCAGCTATTATAAGATAGCAATAATCTTAAAAAGTCAAATTATTAGCAAAACATTTGACCCTGCCGATATCAGTTCATGGGTAACGTGCACTATAGACTATTATTCATCTGATTATCTGTGATTTCCAGCCCTTCAGGAGGAGTTCCGTGTTCAGCCCAGTGATGTGGAGGTGGCAGCTGGTGATGTGGCTGTGATGAACTGCAGTCCCCCTGCAGGACATCCTGAGCCCAACATCACCTGGAGGAAAGACGGAATTCTCATCAAGAGCAGCGATGAGCATTACACTGTGAGAACAGAACATAGAACAGAACTATAAGAAAAGAGAGTTTGTGTTTTAGCGTGACTGTCTAAGTTTTTGGCTCAAAACAGAAATCACTCTGAAATTTGTGTATTTAGTGTTTAAAAGTGTGTCATGTTTTTAATGCTAAAATAATTTTATTTAAACGTTTGTCAGTTGACATTTTTATCAAGACTTTGCAGTTCATTCAAACCAGCCTGTTAATGCAACATTTGCATAGCCAATAGTATGAGTCTGAGCCGGGACTATCTGTTTGTCCAACCAATGAAAATGAGAGGTGTTAAGTGAACCTGTGTGAGCAGCTATTATTTTGTATATTATTACAATTCTCTGTGGTGACACCAGTGAAGAAATGACACACTATTAAAGTGACCAAATGTTGATACAAACAACATATGCTTGAACAAACAGTGTAATGTTTTGATAGCACCACAGAGCCAGTGTTCACACGTTCAGTGAATCTACAAATGACTTACTAACAAATGTAACTTCACATTAAACAGGCATTAGAGAAAGTATTTTTACTTTAAAATACCCTTAAGCTTCAATATCTATTTAAGGAGCATTTCCCTGAATGTATCCATAGAGGGCAGTACAACCAAGAAAGAGAACTGATACCATATGATCTCAGACAGTGTTTGTGTGCCTGGATGACCATTAACTGTTTATCCCTGTCTGTATGATATATAGAAACTCAATGGTAAACTGATCATTGCTCCAGCTCAGAAGAATGACTCTGGAGTTTACAGCTGTATAGCCTCAAACACAGTTGGTGTGAGAGAGAGCAGGGCAGCCCGGCTGTCTGTATTAGGTGAGACCCGTTACTGTGCTTGGACATGTATATGTGATCTTGGAAACAGTCTGGATAACTCTGTGGTTATGAGTGTCATCTGAAAACTACCATTTTGATGTACAGTTGTGCCGCATTTAAACAGCATGTTACTGTATTCCACTAAACTCCACTTTGCTCTGAATGGTAATGAATAAGTCAGTAAGCATGGAAACTCATACATATGACCTTCTTCCCCAGCCAAGCCGGTGTTAGTGCATAAACCAGAAGATATGTCCGTGCAGCTCGGGGGGTCGGCGCGGTTCTACTGTAAGGCAGAAGGAGACCCCATGCCTTCTGTAGAATGGAGTCGAGAACAAGGACCTCTACCCAACGGCAGGTGAGAGGAATGCAGAGAGCATTGGAGAGTCCGATCATAAAGATGCTGGTGATTGATCCAGTGCCTAGAAGTTTATTTCATATTGTTTCATACTGTATTTCTGTTCATACTGTCATACTGTTTCATACTTATATTAATGTAACATTCACGTGAGAACAAAATGTGATGGAACGCTATAGTAACACTGTTCATTAATAGCTAAAAATCTAGTCGTTTTTTTATAAATTGTGTCGTGTATAGTTTTCTTATTCAGAACTGTTTTTTCAAACGTGATATATCATAATTTGGTTTCTGAGGGTAATAAATCCAATGTGAATTTCTTCAAAGCATTTTTTTTGCTATAAAACTATTAACAGAATTGTTAAATGGAATATGAACCTGAATCACACATTTGAATGATTCCCATCTCTAATTAACTATCACAACAATGTTTGACAGATATTTAATCAATCCAGACCACAGTCTGCAAATCCATTACGTGACATCACAGGACACGGGCAGATACACCTGCGCTGCGGAAAATAAACTCGGAGTGTCCGTGGCCAGCGCGCAGCTGTTTGTAGAGGGTGAGAAAGCATGTTAATTAACAAAGCAGACAATCACTGAACAGCTGTAATGAATATTTTATGAAAGACAGCATTCCTATTCCCACACAATAGCATTCCCATTTCAGCTGCTTCCCTGCGTGCCATTGGTATTCCACTCACCTGGTTGTGATCAGTGATGTCTAACTGATATATGTTACAGATGTGGGCAGCACTCGACTGAGAGATCTACACAAGGAGCTGTCCGCTTTGCGTGTCAGTCTGGAGAACGTCACAGTTCTCAGTACAGCCTCTAATGTATCTCAAGTCATGTGGAAGGTAATGTGGTTCAGTTCATTTCTGACCATCCATGCATCACACTTGTAGTACACTTAATATTTTATGTGCGTGTATGTGTGTGTGTATGTTCTAAAGCTTTGTGAGCTGCCTACCTGGACAGCATTTTGCATTCTGTAGTATCAATTAAATTATTGAAATATATTAAATGTAAGTATATATTGTCTGTGTAAAGTTTTCAGTCTATTATATGAAAGACAAACTTTATTATAGATTTTTGTTTGTTTTAGAGTTTGTATCATTAAAAGAGCATTTAAAAGCATCTTAAATCACTCACTTACGGATTTAATTTAACTTATGCAACACTAAAAAGTTGTTGCCTATTTAGATGGTAGTTAGCAAGAAGACTCTTAGCAAGAAGTTTTGGAATAGAGCTGTTGTGTATAAAGTCATGTCAAAAACTCCTCTGCCCAAAGCATCAGGTCTTCTCTGAAGGTCTCTGAAGGTTTTTGAAGGTCTCTGAAGGTTACTGAAGGTTACTGAAAGTCTCTGAAGGTTACTGAAGGGTTCTGATGGATCTGTTCTCCTCTTGTTTCTTCTCTTTACAGTTGCAGTCTTCTGTTTCACGGCCCCAGTATCTTGAAGGCTTTGAGGTTCTGTATCGATCTCTCCTGCCTGCTGGCTCAGACTGGACAGCTCAAAGGGTTCCTCAGCCCACCCTTCACTCCCACGTGGGACCTCTAAAGAGAGGCTACAAGTATGAGTTTAAAGTCAGACCCTATGGTAGCAGTCTGTACGGCAGGGAGAGCAACACCAAACGCTTACGAGTGCCAGAAATTGGTGAGAATCCAGATTACATAAATATTAAAACCAAATTACTCCAACATCTCAAGCCTACATCTTTATGCATTAGGCACATGACTTTATTCATTGGAATTGAACCCATAAACTGAGTCTAATCTGGTTTGCTGGTTTGATCTGATTTTAGCTGGTTTAGGCTAATCTAGTTGGTCTCCCGGCCTGACCAAACTGGCTTTTGCTGAATTAGCAGATTATTTTATAGAATAAATAATTTATAGAGACTCCAAGGATAATATGTTGTGTTCTAGGACATATTCTGTTCTATATTTTTCCGGCCCTACAGATTACACATTGACATTACTATGTAGCTATAATGTCAGAGTAACTATACTATGTTTATAACTACCCCTTGTTCCTAGTTCCCAGCGCACCCCCTCAGGATGTGTCCATAATGATGCCCACTGACAGCAATGACACAGTCCATCTGAGCTGGCAGGCCCCCCCTCATGAGGCTCATAATGGAATCATCCATGGATATCAGGTATTTCTTATATCATATTTACAATTTTAGAAGTTTAAAATACAATAGATACAATTGCAAATAGTCCTAACAATTGCAGTCTACCTTGTGCATCATAATGCTTTATTGTGTTAATGGCTCTTTCTGACAGGTGTGGTGTGTGGAGTCTGAGGAGCTGAAGTCACTGAACTGGACTGTGGACAGTGACACACACAGTATTGAGATTAGCCCACTGCAGCCCGACACACTGTACTGGGTCACAGTAGCTGCTGTTAATGGGGCTGGAGTGGGTGTTCACAGTGACCCCTATAATCTGCTCATAGGTAAAATATTATATGATCAGAGACTTTGTGTTGCCATAGAAACGAACGAATGAAGGTTCATTTTGTTCATCTGAAGGTTCATCTTATTATTATATCGTTTTGTTAAAGACTGTATATTTATCGTTCTTTGCTCACCCTCATGTGATTCCAGTGTCATCATTCCCTTAGAACACCAAAAATATTTTAAGTAATAATCACATAGTTTCTTCTTGATAATTGGCTGTCAAGGTCTTTTCAGTTTTTTAAAATAACTGTTACTTGAATACACAGATATTTTATTTATGTAGCACTAAAATACACTGAGGTATGAAACATTTAAAGTTTCATTTAAAGTGATATTTACTCTTTTCTTTCTTCCTAGAGTCGAGGCAGGAGGCGGCACTGTATGAAACAGACAGACTCAGTATGTCTCATTTCCTGGCTGTGATTAGAGAGCCTGTGTTTATCGGCAGCATCGGCTCCCTCCTGTGGTGTGTTTTGATTATTACAGCCCTGTTTCTATACAGGAGACACGTTAGAACTGCAAAGCAGGGAGGCAAAAGCTCAGGTAATCTCCAAAGCACCTCTTTACATTACACTGTCTATCTACAGTCACTATCTAAAAGCACCATCTATAATCACTATGTTCATTCGTCTTTTCTGTTGGCTTTATTATTATAATTACTATCATTTTAATTTATAGGTTTGTATAGACTGGAAAGTGAGGATCTCATCATCAAACACAGGTATAAAATGTTTGTTTTATTCCTCTTAAAAAATGTCTATAGCTTTAATGTAATACACAATGGTGTAGTTACTGTATCTACCAGCAGGGGCTTCTGGACCATGTAAACAAGTTCATTCCTGACCCCTTGATTTGTACACTAATAAGTGTTCATTAATTGTATGCGCCAGCTCAGCTGGTATTTGGGTCATATTTTATAGTTTCCCCTTGCGTTTCTGTTCAGAATGGCTGCACCAGACTCTCCATGGATCTCTGGAGGCTTGGGTCCAGACTCCAGCAGTGAGCCCAAGCAGGGTCTTTGGACCCCGAGCCAGGACAGCTCAGGCTTCCAAAGAACTAGTGAGTCACAGTTTGGAATCTAAATACATTGTCCTAACCTCCCCTTTAGAGTTCAGTGGCAGTTCTGATCTAGACTGTCAGTAACTGTAGTTAATCCACATCTCATGTGTCCCTGATCTGTCGTCATTTTACTTCTCATCGGCTCTCTGGATGACTGATGTGTCCTCAAGAGAACCTTCACAAGATGCCTGTCAACCCTGAAGTCAAAGTTCTGCACAGAATCCTCATCATCTTTAATTACCAGTGACATCTTGGCACATTTAGAGTGAATCAGTCTAATTTTTACATCTCCATCGACAGCTTTTGCCAAAACAGCTCAGAAGGACTCCAACCCCCTGCGGCCGGCCGTCCCCATCGTCCCTGACAACTGTGGAGTCTACGGCTCTAATCTTTATGTGGATCTAAGTGAAAACAAACTAAAGACGTTTAACAGTCCCGCTTGCTGTCCCAGAATGCCCCACGGCAACACTCAGCTACATAATTCTGAGATTGTTTGTGTCACTGAACCCATCGTCAAGACCGCTGTAGTACGAGAGGTGCAGGCGTTGCCATGGAAAAGTGCCCTCCCTGCCCAGCCGAATATGGGGGTGATAAAGGAATCCCGGGAGAAAAATTGCAAGCAGGGTAAGTTTTTATCATTAACCAATTTAATAAGTGATTCATAGTTTTACCAGTTACCCAGCTAACAGAGAACATTGTTATCAGAACGCTGGCTAATGTTCTTTAAAAGTTCTCTCAAAGTTATCACAAAATGTTCTTGCAGTAACGTTGGTAGAACTTTTTGACATTGTATATCATATATATAAAAAATGTTATTAAGTAATTAGTGAAACATTTAAAATAATTACAGAATTTTACTGTTTTACTAACATTACTATAATAACTAAAAAACTGGATGTTTTAGACATTTGAACGTTTTTGTTACTTAATGGAAACATTAGGGTCTTAAAACAATAATTGTTGACTAAGTATGAGACAAAACAAGTTTTTTTTTTCACTTCCAGAGCTGCATGCGGTGAAAAGCGCCCCTTTAAAGCCCGCACATAAACAAGCTCTGAGGGTGTGCACCGCTCCAAGCAGCCATCAGCAGAGATTCAGACAGAACCCAGCAGGTACTTCCTGTTGACTCCTAAATTCAGAATTTAGCTTTGGAGAAGTTTGAAACATTTATAATGTTATCTTTCCATGTCAGTTACAGATGATAAAACCTAAGCCATTAAATCAACAACGTTTTACGGTATTCAATGTGTTTAATCCAGCATTTGCAGTCTGCTGGCTCTGATTTTGGAAGTATATTAAAGTGATAACTTAGCTGTTAAGATACATTGTTTTTGAAACTTCAGGTGGTGTGTCAGAGTCTGTGAAATCTATGAGTTCTCCACGGATGCTGCATTACTCTGCCTCACTGCAGCTGGTGGACATGTTGCCCAGCCCTCCACCTCTCCCCATGGAGGACAACCTCAGCCTCAGCTCAGAGGACGAGTGAGGATCACACATACATCTAAATTTAGCTGCACCCTAGAGTTCTTCACCCTCCATTTAACAGACACTTCCACCTCCACCTAAACACCTAAACTAGGAATGCTGTTATGCTATTTTTTATATAATATAAAATAATAGCCCTGTCATTATTATTATTATTATGAAAACCGAAATTGGAGATGACATATTTGTAATATTTTGTTATACATTCGATTTTTCAAATACATTATCCATTATTTATATAAATTATAACTTAGGGAATAATAAAAATTCACTAGTTATAGATAATTCCTACTTAAAAACTGTGCATCCTTTTGGCCACTCTATAGTTTCAGTTGTCTTAGGTCAGGATTGTTTTTATGAGCTATGAATGAACCTCAGTGCTTCAATCACTACTGCCAACAGAGCCCAAGTTTCAGCCTGTTTCTCACAGATGTTTATGGGTTGTGACCTCACAGGCCTGTAATGGTGGTGTCTAGGACAATACTGTATCATTACAGCGTTAGAAGACAGGTCTACTGCTGTTACCCTCAAACTAAAAGAATGGAATCCAATTTAGCCTGTAGCTCAACTCTAATGGACAGGCGGATAGAGAGGAAATGGCCCACACTATCTATTAGAGGGTCTGTAGGAGGGAGGAAGTGTGTTTTAAAAGCTGTCAATACAGACAGGAAGTTTCTTTTGGCAGACAGGCTACAGGTGTCATGTGACCAGCAGGGGACATCAGTACCCACACAGCAGTCTCAAATACTGAAAACATAAATATAATAAATTATAAACATTGACTGTGAAAATCTTCTGAAGTACATTATAGACATAAGCACACCATCCTAAAAATAGATTTTATTGCTTGTTTTCTCAGAGCTCCAGGGACATGAAAGGGTTATTGGTGATGTTTAATTTAAGATCTAAAATTAATTTCCGCATAATCTGAACATTAAGTATTAGAGAAATATATATGTGTATATTGAAATCTCTTGTTTTAAATTGCAGACTCCGCTGTATTGGCAGTTCTAAGCACATTAAGATCTCTTTTAAACCTCTAGAGAACACACACATGAGATTATTTGGGTCATTTTTTTCTCATGAAGCAGAAGTCTTTATATTTGCATTTACATGTAAATTTTGAAAATATTTGCATATAATTTAATCATATTGCCGTCTAGAAGAAACAACACAATGAGATATAAACAAGATCTCATGTGTGATGATTCTTTCTCATGGGTTATGCTGATCTTTATATTTACATATTATATTCTTTTATCCTTTATATAATGCACATGAGGGAGCAGGTAGGCAGCATTAGACATCAGTTTTTAATCAGTATGTAAAAACTAAACTCTATTTTGAACTTGACGTTCAAATACATCTCATTCCTCAGGTCTACCAGATCCACTAAGCTGACAGTGGACGTAGGCTCTCAGCATTCCGTGTGCGCAGCTTCTGGACTTCAGGGACCTTCTGCAGCCACCACAGGCTGTCCATCTCACCACAACCCGTCCACAGGCTCCCCAGCCCAGCCGAGCAGCCATCTCTCCACTGCTTCCTTCTGTCTGTCC
This sequence comes from Botia almorhae, assembly GCA_036877575.1. Classification (NCBI taxonomy): domain Eukaryota; kingdom Metazoa; phylum Chordata; class Actinopteri; order Cypriniformes; family Botiidae; genus Botia; species Botia almorhae. Next base: position 42,732 of record JAZGTJ010001613.1, on the reverse strand, counting down.
ACTGATGACTACCAGGACCCCACACTCAGTGCTCAGGGCCACACGCAGTACATGGAGATCAGCCCCAGACCACAAGTAAAAACGTAAGAACATCTCCAACTTGGTTTCTGTGATAAAACATTATCAATATGATGTGATTCTTTGATGTCTCTTATCAGCATGTCCTATCAAAGCTCACCTTCAATGTCCCGCCCCTTTCCTCCCACACCCACCTTGGGCTACATCTGTGGGCCCACTGACCAGGAAATTGGAGATGTGGATGAGAAGTCTCAGCCAATGGGGCTCCGGATAGCCATGCTGAGGAGCACGCCCTCTTCCTGCTGCAGCGAATGGGAGGGCTCGCTGTGGAACGGTTGGGGCTCAGTGTCCGAAAGTAACGTGACGAGTGCTCGTACAAGCATCATCAGCTCTTCCGACTGTTCATTCATAAATGACGCAAACTTTGCCCGTGTGTTGGCTATGACAGCAGAATCTATGAGCGGTACGGTATCAGGTGAGTTGAAACAATCTTCTCTGTAAAATTTGCTGATGTCCACAAGATTAAGATCAATTAGCATCACTCGTTAAAGCGATAGTTCACCCTAAATGAAAATTATCCCATCATTTACTCACCTTTATGTCATTCTAAATCTGCATGACTTTTTTGCTTCTGAGGAACACAAAAAAGCAATTTTGAAATATGTTGGTAACCAACAGCAGTGGCACCCATTGACTTCCATTGTATGGACACAAAACAACTAAAACGTTTCTCAAAATATCTTCTTTTGTGTTCCACTGAAAAAAGTCACACAGGATTAAAATGACATGAGGGGGGTAAATGGAAGAAAATTTGGGTGAACCCGTGATCCTTAAGTCAATACTGATTTAGTTGCCATAAAAGGCCACTAGGTGGGAGAATCTGACCATTCAGTTTAGTTCCTATGGTCTCTGGCAGCAGGCGCACATTGGAAGTTTTCTTTAAGGTTGGATTGCAAACAAATTACTACCTTTATTTCTACCAATCTTTACTGAGGGTGTAAATATTTTTTCTGGCAATTTTTTCTTTAATTATAATTAGATTATTTAGGTACACGTTTAAAATAAATTACAATAAATATGCAAAGACCAATACAATGACGTCAACACTACACTTACATTACACTAAAAATGAGCCTGAATTTTGTGATAAAAATCACAAACCAATGGCTAAGAAAATGTAAATAAATATGTATTGCTATCTCAAGCTCACGTTTACACACGTAGACATTTTAAAGAAGAAACAAACACATAACACAAATAATACAAAAGCTCATTATAGCAATTAGAATAGATTTTGTAATCAATGCATTACATTTTCATTGTGGGGGATGAATGGACCGTGATATTAAGCTGCACAATGAGACAGTGAATAACAGCATTGTTACTCTGGTACAATGGGAAGAAATGGAATTGAGGACCTGTCTGCAAATTGTCTCGACCGCCCCACAATCCTCTCTGAAGTTTCACCAAATCAATCACAGCTCTCAAAAGAGAAACCCACAGGGACTTTCTCTCCATTTACTGATTGTCTCTCTCTCTCTCTCTCTCTCTCTCTCTCTCTCTCTCTCTGTAAAGTCATCAGGTTAAATGACTAGTACATTATAAATGATTACTCCAGCAGTGATTTTTGTGTGCTTGTTATTTCTCCTTGTGTACCTCTTCCAGTATCATTATAGTAGTATTGACTTGCGCATGCTTGTGTCTTTACATGCATTAACAGGTTTGCTTTTCTTTGTGTGTCTGTGCATATAAATCTGTTTATTTGCCTTGTGATGTGTGTGACCGTGCATTTTAGCAGATTTCTCCCCGCCTGCATCTCCTCTGAGCGTTCTCTTGCCCCCTCAAGAGTGTTTTGGAGAGGCGGAGCCCCTGCCTGTGTGGGACTGGAGCACCGCATGGGTGGAGGAGTTGGAGGCCCAGTTCAAAGCCTCCAGAGATGTCAGAAGAACCACATCTAGCCGACCCTCAGGCATTGAGCATCGGGGAAGACAACAGGAGAGTGGTCACATGAGCCCCTCACAACGATGATCAGCTCCTTCATGCTCAAAGCCTCAGATTGAAGGTTGTTTTTAGGACTACAGTTCCTTGCATTCCTCAGGGTTTCCCCTTCCCTGTAGTTTCGACAGGCTTGGGTTTGCAGCAAGGGCAGTTAAGTCTAGGAACACATTTAGCTGCAAGTTATGAGCAGTGTTTTCATTTTCCATATGGACAGTTGTACGACATCATAATTAAAACAATTGTACAGGAGATTCATATTGCCATTCTAAGAAATGTAAATAAATCAGTTTTATTTAATAAACCATATCATATACAGTTTTTATATGAAGAGTTATCTACAATACACAGGAAATATGATACATTTTGTATTTTAGAACATCTTTATTTTATGATTGAATGTTTACATTTTAGATGTCTTTTTTAAAATAGTTTTTACCATAGATTGCTTTTATATTAGTTAATTCAGCAATTAAAACATAGTTAATTAGTTTTTTTAGAAAAAATAAAAAATATATTTTAAATATTGTTGGGATTTTTTCAACAGATATATTGTTTTTAGATGTAATTTCTTAATGCGCATATCACAAGTATCTCTTATTAATGCGCATATCTCACACTACTAAATGTATTTTGAACAAAATTTCTATTTTTTACTAATTACCTTTTTAAAGTCAATAAAATATTAAGCAGAGTAATATCACTGTGTAAACACTATGCCACATGTTTGCTGTTATTGGGAACGACTTCCATTTGAAAAGAGAGTTAAAAGAGCATAAGAGGTCTGTCAGGGGAACATGTAAAGCCCTCCAGAACTCTAATCCTCACCGCAAGCCAGCAGAACCAAATCACACACCCGCTGGACACAAGTGATCGTGGCACGACTGCGGAGGGATTATCGCCCATGGCCATATGCTTGGCACAAAAACACACCACCCCCATTACACACTTTATGTATGTGCACTAACACACTATTAGGATCCACAGCTTTGAATTTGTCTATGGCCAAAAAGGCATCTTTTTATAGCCTGCTGGTAATCCTTTGACCCAGTTTACCATGCAAGAGCACACTAATACATCACCAACTTTTTACCCCCACCCTCTCTCTCTATCTATCTCTTTCTTGTTCTGTTCTTCTTTATTTACAGCAGAGCACCCATTTGTCTACAAGGATTATTCTGCATGAAACAATACATTTGACTCCATAATTCCTTCTTTTAAGTATTTGGCTGTGCGTTTGATCAGAAAGCTTGCAGATGCTGTTTTTAATTTCTGTTTTTCTTTACGTTTGATTGGTCTCTGAAATAAAATATTAAAGTAGACAGAGTAGATTTGTGTTTTTTTTGTGTGCAAAACTTTAACACAATATCATGGCATTGCTATGCAGTTGCCAGGGTTTTGGATCATTGCTGGGTGGTTGCTAGGTTCTAAGGGAACAAACCCCTAAACCTAAGTATAAGCAATAGTAATAATTCTTTCCTTAACAAGCACCATTAATAATTCCCTTTAATTCTATGCATAATTGTCTCCAAATTTCTGTCAGACCATTTCTGGGTTCTGTCAGAGGTTCTGCTTTGAGACTCTAAATTATCTGCTAAATTGACATTAATGTTCCACACCTGAGTCATCGTCTCTCTCGTTTGTATCTGTCAACACACTAAATTAAATTAAAGCCTCTGTGCAGAGCAGCATCCAGTCGAGCAGGCCCGAGGTCCGTGCCCAGTTGCAAGTTCAGAGGCGGGTGTGAGTAGAGATGAGAAATTGCGGCATGTTTTCCATGGACCCCATGGGATCCAGCCGTCTGTTGGACCTCACTGACCCAGATCTGCCCCGAGAAAGATTAAACTGGAGGGTCCTTCTGTTGCCTGAAGCCCTGCGCGCCACAGGCAGAGAGGGCCGATCCAGAGGCAGTTCAGCTGGAGCTGTGCGAGAAAATAGCACTTAGAATTGTGCAATTGGTCAAGAATTGTGAAAATTACAGTGAACAGTTGACTGCGTATTCAAGAAGCTCTTACGGTCTGATGGTTCACTTTATCTCTGAGCTGTAAACATTGCTCACCACATAAGTGAGCCCACTTAGCTAGCAAGCTAACAACCGAGCAGCTGTGCATTTCTGAACACCGATATCGTTTTTTTTACTTTCTAAAGAGCATTCAGGCATTATAACCTGGTGTGTGTCGTAAACCATCTTGACGTTGATTTCAAAGGCAAATGTCAAAGTCTGTGTTTTACTAGCTTGTTTGAACATTGTTCTCTTGGTTTTAATGTGGCAATTGCATGCACTTTGCATACATTAAACGAACAAGAGGTTGAAGGCATCCATCTCTGGGTTCTGTAATTAACATGGAAATGGGGAATGGTATTTTGACTGCGCTCAGGTCCCCTCTGGCCTTCCTGGGCGTGTCTCCTCTGACACACAGCTAATGAATGAACTGGTGATTTATGGGCAGAGGGCCTCTACTTAAAGCAGAGTATGTTTGTGTCTTGACTACTTGGTCTGAATTCCAAGGAGGCCTTGAAGGTGAAAGCCTGGATGATTCCATATATCTAATTAAGTTAAAGTTTTCCTTTGAAAAGGAGAAAGAAAGGTATTTTCTGATGATGCTCTCGTCACATGATGCAGGTAAATGCATTTAGAAAAAAACTGCTTTTGAATGTTGACAAGAAGAATAACTTGGCTGCTTCCTTAAAATTTAAAGGGAAAAATCACCACAAAATAAAAATTGTCATTTACTCAACACCACATCTTTTGACTTTTTGAAAGTCATCCCCATCAATTTCATTTCGGGTTGTATTCCTATAACCCTATTGTTTTTTGGGTAAGAAAACTTGAATTAGATCTGATATATACCAATGTGGTGATGATTACCATGATTTTGCAGAGAGAGTAAGAAGTTCCTAGATAAACATTCTTGTTGGTGTCAACCAATCAATTTTAAGGAAAAGGTTTTTTTTAGTTAGCTCTTGGGCTACGTCTTCATTGGCTTCATATCCACACATTCCTATTAACCTATCATTTCCCTGTGAGTTCATAAGGTAATTAACGCTTAGGGTTAGGGCTAAAAACAGTGTTTTGACTATGTTTGCTTGACAGGAACATTGTTCCAGAACCAACAATAGATGTTGATCTAGAGCACATCCTACTTGGCAATGCCAGTCACTCAATGGCTAAAATAAAGTTCAGATTCAGCTCTCTGACAGACCACCTAAAGACAGTACAACCATGTCAACCTGCTTCTCAAACGAATACAATGTTTGAAGACTGTTTTCATCACCTGATTTTATTTTTGGATTCTCTTTCCTGCTTTTATTCCACAGGCACACATTACTGTTCATTTTTCTATATCTTCCTTGTTCTGTTTATTCCTTCCCCACGTTTTTCCTTTCCTCTGGTTCTCACCTCAGGCTCAACGAGTCTCAGGTGGGAGTTACTCACATTTCTTCCATCTTACCTCCTCTGATTTTTACCTCCGTTTGCTTGTTATCTAATTCACCGTCCCTTTTTCCACACTTGGCTTATCTTCAGTTTCTCTGAGTTACAACCCCGTTTCCCCCCTACCAGCTTTAAATGTTGCCCTGGAAGAGGTAATTTCATGCCCCTCGGTGGTAGCTCAGCCAGATGGAAGCGACTGCGTACTTCATAGTAACCTTAGAGACAAAAGACAGCTTTAAACCATCCGTCTCTGAACAGACTCGCCTTGAAATTGCACTGCATTGCCAACTATTGCACTGCGGATTTCTGAATAAAATACAATCCTGTTAAAATTCTTTTAGTAAAGTAATAACCATTTAAAAATATCTACAAGACAATACGTGTATAGCTCAGCAAATGTATTTTATTTTATTTTTACAAAACAACAAGGACTACCAAAAAGTTAGTCAAAGGAACATACGTTTGTTTTTGTTTTTTAAATGAAATACACTTTCTTACTGTCTTCAAAACACTCCTTAAAAAAAGACAAGTACAATCGTTCACAACAGTCGTCAAATGACAAACTCTCTTGGCTTTGAAAAGAAAGGGGAAGGAACCACATTCTCTGGTGAGCATAGCGACGGGATCCACAGATGGAGGCGGACGGCCAATAGCGTTCCTCGGCTCGGCGAGGCTGTGAAACTGGCCTAGCTGGCTGGTCAAACAACACGTATTGTGCTTCGTATTTTTTTTGTTGTTTTCCAACACAACGAGAGTGCAACATTATTATGCTTTGAAATGTTACTGTATACATTTCTACAAAAGAGGTTGGCACATTCAGACATTAACTTATCTATAATATTGGAGCTTTTTAAACATGATTTCATTTCTTTCATGTATAAATACAATATAGTCTTCTTTCCTTGCATCTGGACCCCATGTAAAAAGCTTCAACAGATGATTATTTACAGTGACAGCGTGATGAAAAAATGCACCCATGAAGGTCATAAATAACAATAACAATAATTAATAACATAATCAAGAGTTCGAGATTCGCTCAGTGAGGCTCAGTGAGACTGACACCTGTACACGCATCCTCTTCACATCTTCTGTTCTGATGAGGAATCAGGCAGAACGGAGAGATGTTAACTGAAACCTTCTTAATTTCACAATCTTCTCTTATCTCATCTCCTGGAAAGAATGGTAAGAAAATGTTCAGTTACAAAAGACGAACAAGAAGGTTGTCTTACAATAATAACTTGACAAACAGTAATAGACAAACTAAAATATAATATTAATACAAAACAGCTCAGACGAGCTTCCAAGATGGTTTTAGATGGCCAGTGCTAGTCTGTTACTGGTTAGACCAGTTAATAAAGCAGGTAGACCAGCTTACCCAGAATAGGCATGCTAAAACCTGCATGAAAATGGCCAAAATATACCTTACAGCAATTACCAGCAATATGATGGTTGTAACAGGTCATTTACTGTATGATGGTCAACAGCTGGTCGAGCTGTTTAAAGGTTTTCTATTTCAGCCTTCATCTCTCTCAGGACAAAAGACAGGCTCTATAGAAACCTTACTGCAGCAGGTCTGTCCATCATGTGACGTGACAAGATCTAAGAACACAGAATAATGTCTATCTGTGGGACAGACATCTTCTCCCATCTCCAGCAGGAGCCCATTCACTCTCTCTGTCCGACTGGAAAGATAACGCTAACCACCGCGACAGGACGGGGTAACCTAAAACTCTCTCCCTAGAGAACGTATAGCCCTCTTTTATGTGGTCTGTCTTTTATGTTCTGAGGGGATGGGGTAATCTGAGAAGGGGGGGGTCACATCTAAAGAGACTCTTCAGTCTGTGTGGAGTGACCTCAGACCTGTAAAACCCAGTTCCCATGATAGAACTTTTTAAGTCTGTGGGCAGAATACTATAGGAGGTTTATTGTCACCTCAGTCATGACACTGATTCTTTCCATCTGATTTCTCTCTTTGACTGAACTACTTACAAATGCTGAGTGTAAACCTCGTCTGATTGTGTGACATCAACAAAAAATGCTGAAATACAAAGTGCAAACAGGTTGCTAAGCAACGTACGGATCAAAGTTTATTCCTATGTCACGGGTACATGGGCTATTTTATATTTTTGAATGTGGCTCGACCAATCAGATTTTAGATCTGGAACTATTGTATCTATTTTATTGATTTAACATTTTATTTTAAGTATATGTCAACTTTTTCTGCCTTTTTGTGCATTTGAGAGCTAGTGTTTGATATTGAGGAAAAAACACAGACAAATCAATCTGTTGTAGCATCTCTTCTGTCATCTGTTCTCAAAGTAGCTGAGAGAAAATAGCTGAGCGTTTACTAAAAGTACCATGCCACCCCATAACACACACACACACGCACACTTTAGAGGACTCTTATATTCTGTGCTGCACAGCCAGATGGAATCAGTCTAGACTCATCAACACTTAGTCAAATCTGTCTCAACAGCTAATAAGCATTAAGGGACAAACAAATGAATGCATATGTTTGAGAGGCTGGGATTGACTAAACCAGGCTAATATTTAAGATCAGGGATAAGGTTTAGCATAAGCGGGGATTACATATTCGAGCAGTGTAAAACAGACTTATATTATTTAACATTTGATATTTAACATTTTGTAAGGAATAAATGACTAAATTGTAACGCTATGATTTGCTTTTATATATGAACATTATCAGAATATGGTGCGAATAAAGTCAAAAGCCATATTTGTAAAGTTAGTTATATTTGTTTTCTGGTCTTACATCATTTCTTTTTCTGCTCGCTCCTTGCCCTCGGGACCCTGTTGACCCCCGTGATGATGAACTTCCTGTTGTGGAGCAGTTGCTGGACATCTGACCCCGGGACAGGAAGTTGGGCTTGTTATATAGAATTAAGTCTTCCTCTACTGACAGTCACATAAACAAATCCATTATGTTAGGGGTCGGCTGCATAAGTGCATTGATACAATACAAGGATGTTTCATAAGCTATAAATGATAATATACAGTGACCTCATAATTGCATGTGGCCTTAAGAAAAATATCAATTGGCCGATGTAGCACAAGCGCTTTTTAAACAAAACAGTTATCATTTAAAAGCAGACAAACATCTTGTTGTTAAGGGTTTAGGCTTCATACATCTTCAAAAATGCCATTGCTACCAGATGTTTAAAAATAATTGCAAAAATGATTAGGAAAGTTAGTTCTGAAAAAAGGTCCAGCATGATCATTGAAATATTGTTTCTTAGCTAATGCAATGAAATTGACATACGTTGTGCTTTGGCACAAAAATAACGTCATTTAATATCCATCACATTATAAAGTATATAACAGAAAGAGTCCTTTACATAACAGCAATAAAAGTGTAAAGTTCTCTAACCATCTTTCCGTCTATGAGAAGAGTTTTTCCGGTTGGGTGTGCTCTGTTCTCTCCTCTCCATGGAGGAATGAGCGCTTCCCACCCTCTCCAGGGATGTCTGTCCACATTCAAAGCCTCCTACCTGGTCGCACTCAGCCTCATCCTCAGGGGGCGGCTCTGGAGGAGGGGGCAGATCTGCAGAGACACGATCACCATGTTAAATATGCAGAAGAACCCAAACTTCTCAACAGCAGAACAGAATGAGTAAGTAACTTTATTCTGAGAAAGATTTGCTCGGTAACTCACCGCCTTGCAGTATATCTCTTCGGTATTGACCGGTCTTAGAGGTTTTCTTCTTAACTTTGGACTTCTGCCCAGGAGGCGTGTGTGTGTGGTCTGCGGAGGGCCTCGCTCGACCTACCGGAGGAACGAAAAACTACAGTCATGCAACTGAAACAGTTGTAGCTATTCTAAGAGTGTAGAAAACCATTTTAGGTGGAAACTGCAAAGTAAGCACATTGCAAGGTTTCTAGTTTTGTATTTCTGGAAGTATCACTATAGCTTATGCTGAATAAATCAATATGAATGAATGAAAACACACACACACACACACACACACACACCTGGCGTGGTGTTGTTTATGTTCTCTATGCTTTGGTTGGCTCCTTGACTCAGATCCCTCTTGTGTGCTGTGCGGTGTGACACAGTGTTGTCAGAGCTCTCCTGATTGGCTGACAGGTTTGGGTTGGATTGGGTGAGGGGAGGGCTTGGTGCTCGTGGCACAGGCACTGGTCCACATGGCAACCGGCTGTCCAAGACAAATATGTTTGATTGGTTAGAACAAAGTTTTACACAATGAAATATAAATGGAAATAAGAAATTGGGGTTATACTATAATTCATACAAAGGTACATTAAACAAATCTATTTGTTATAAACCACACAAAACTACACGATCCTTTGAAATATGGCCCAACTGCTGTCCATGAGGAAAGTAAATGATGGTTTCATACACCAAATATCTCCTCTGTGCTGAGGTTATATAATAAATATGAAGTTTAAGAGGAATAAATTATTCATAAAACATATTTTCTCACGCAGGAACAAACAGCTCAACCGTAAAAACTCTCCTTAGAGAATGAAAACAAATGAACTTTTCTCCTAATGTAGGAAACAAAAAGCAGGAGACCAATTCCCTAAAGGATGAAGTATGCCTGATATTGACAGACTTAAAGTGAACACTGGTTCTATAATATGCAAAGCCATTTATACAGCTTCACCTCAAATTCCTAATGTTTCAAACAGCTTTAGAACAAGTTTAGAACAAGCAAATCTTGTCGACCCTTTTAGTTCACTTCAGTTCAGTGCAGAACTGTTTTTTAAAATAATACAGAGAAACATTATGAAATAACGGGAGCCTTTGTCTAGGGGTTAGCTCAACATGTTGAGCTGTGGTTCTCATGTGGGTGATGCAGGTTCGAGTCTGGCTTGTGTCATTTGCTGACCCTGTTCTCCCCATGGTTTCCTGCAAAACAATCATGAAAAGTCATTTAAAGAGGTACACAGTCATCTATACCGTGCTATCTGTGGCTGGTCGTGTTGGTGTAATCGTGGTATATCGTGACAGTGGCCATCGTCTCTGGGAGATGGTGTCAGGGTGGCTGTGGACTGGTGGCTGTAGGAGGTGGTGGGGGATAAGGCTTCTCCTCTTGGAGGTGGAGCAGAACCGTCCTCCATCACACCATCCATGAGGTAGGTCCTCTCTGGGAGAGGAGGACACCAGTCTTCTTCATCTGACCTGTGTGTGGAAGTTTCCATGTTTCCATTTAGCTCATGACTTAAACCCATCTGACATCCCATCAAATCATCTGTCATTACTGCAGAGACATTAAAAGCTTTTGTTTTGTGGCTTTTTGTCAATGTGTGTTAGTCATAAGTCATCTTTGGGCTAGTGAACTCATAAACATAGATAAAGTTGACAAAGCATATATATATTTATTAAATTTACCTTATGTTGCTTATTATTGCAGTAAATATGATTTAACAGATATTTAAGGACATATTTGTATTTAACATTTACAGTGTAAATTAGTTTCCCTTCCAGAAAAATGGACCAAAGATACTGATGACTCATTAGGGCGTACACAACGTTTTTTATCCAATGAAATACTCTCTAGAATGACAATGTCCCTCCCCTTATTGCTATATGCTATAGGAAATACACATTTACTTAACCATGTGACACGCGTACAACCCGTCAGGCTGTTAAATAAACTTTTCTGAACAGTGACTTGCCCTTTTGACTTCGAGGAGGGAAAAATATAACTTTGTTTTCTGTACCATAACCAAATTTGCTCATATTTAGCAGAAGGTTAAGTAACTCATGCACCACCGTGCTAGCTGAATCAATCACAGAACACTCATTATGATCGCTCTGCTGAGGTAATCACGGGTTCAATGCAACCGATGGTGTATCGATTTCTGTCAAACGAGACAGCCTGGCCTCCAGATAACAGATGTTTCAGCTCCAGCAGGGCTAATCCATGCAAGAGCGATGGAGAACAAGTTAAACACGGTGACATTTTGAGTGACATTGACTCAGTGTTCTGCCTTGGGCATTTTGAGGGCATACAACTGTGCTTACACTCATTACACACTGACACATACACACGACGCTCTGTACAGGGCTCGGGCAAACGCATGACGGCTCGAAATACATTCGTTGTGCCATGCTGAGCGGAGGGGTGTGTTATTTAAGCTGTGAAAATGCAATAACGCAGCCCATGTTCTTTTAAAACTACCTTAGGGCTAACACAAAGGTCGACCTTGTTATAGATGAGTTTAGCACAAATTTAGGAACTTCACTGAGGCTTGGTCGTGAAAATCCAATTTGGCTGCGAGCTAGCGCTGGTTGCGTGCTAGTGCCCCGAATAATGATCAAATTCTGCTCAGGGGCGGAAACCTGACAGAGGTTTTACCTGACATTGGCTAATGTGGTTACTGTGGGACTGTGGTACGAAAGAGCCTGTCAGGGTTATCAGATCTCGGCTGTAATCTGAGTCAGGTTGGTTAACCACTGAAGCTAATGTGCCTCTACCTCATCTGTGCCCCTCGCGGGCAGCCATCAGGCCAGAGTGGCTGTGGAGAGCAATAACAGTATCTGTATCCGTCAGCCCTAGTGCACATCTTGTGCCCGTGGCTGGGGCACTCTGCGGCTAATGCTCTTCGCTAACAAGGAAGTAATACAATACAGGAGGGGAAAAGACCAGCACAGCATCCCTTATCATGTGGATACATGGGAACAGGACAGATTCAAAGGTGGCATATCGCAAACTTTGTTAGCCTCCACACAGAACCTTGTCAACAACAATCAAACAGCTCTGGCTCTGTACTGTAACTAATAATAATGAGACCTTCCCTGGAACAATAAGAAACAGATTGTCCAAAAGGTTACATCTTGGCAACACCGCGAGGAGTTATTGTCTAGGAAAACAGTCTTTAAAACCATTTACAGTTTCCAATGGAATGTACGTATGTTATTGTACACACAGGTTGAGTGCACTGTAAATTGCTGTGGATAACAGCCTTTGCTAAATGCATAAATCAAAAATATAAAATGATTGCCAAGACTACATTTACATACCAGATTTTATCATCAATAAAACTGGTTCACAATCATTTTACAATTGTGGGTTCTTTTAGCCATGCTAAAACTGAAGGTTTTTGAACTGAAGTGTATATATGGTTTCCCAGCTAACAATTATAGACTGTAAGAACGTTTCCCTAATGTTTTTAGTAAGTAACAGGAATGTTCAAAGCATCCAGGTTTTTTAAACATTGTATTAACATTATTTCTTATATAATGTTATAATATCGGCTATAAGAATGTTACTCAAACATCTTTTTAAAGTTCTGTAATGTTTTTAAATGTTCCACAAACTACTTCAGAATAATGTTTTTAATTATTGCAAGAACTTTGAAACTTCTTAAATTATTTTAGAGAAATGTTCCCTGTTAGCTGGACTGCCTATACCGATAAGGGGACTGATTCTTTATTCTTGAATTCATTTCACTTTGAGTGGTCCATCTTTTTCTCAGCACTGCCATGAAATGAATGTCAAGACCTCCAGTGAACTTTACCCCATGTCCTGGATTAGCTCATTATCATCCTCCTCCTCGCACTCATCCAGATCTCCAGATGGAGGGGGAGGAGGCAGCGCTTCCATCCAGTTGAGAGAAGGAGTTTTTACTGGTTTCCCCATCAGCTTCTGCTTTGATTGTTTCCCTGTACGAATTTATGAAGAACAAACAAGTCATTTCAATTATTCAGCCCAGCAAAGCATTGACAGAACTGCTAGAGGCAGCAGGTTAAACTGAAAGGTGTCTGGATGTACCATTATCAGTTTTGGAGCGGTCTGGCTGTGCATACTGAGAGCTGGAGGTTCCAGGCTGGGTTATCCAGTGGCTGCCATCTTGCTCAGGACTGCAGGGCATCTGGTTGGTAAAAGGCATGATGGGAGTGCTGGCGTAGGGCGTGGCATGCTGAGAGTATGGAGTGGAGAAGCTGCGCAGATCTTCGCTGGTGGGGTCGATGGTGCTGTAGATGGGGCCTTCGTTGGAGTCAGTGCTGTATTTTTCTGTTTGGTTCAGGTAATTAGAGATTCCCGTCTCTGAGGAAGCAAAGGAAAACTACGTTAATTAATGACACTCAACAGTGCTGTGGGAACATAGCATTACGTTAACTGAACAGTAGCGTAATTAATTAGCGTTGTTTATTAAAAGCTTTTACACCAGATGGGTTACACAGAGTCTCACCGTTGTAGTATCTCTCTGCTGTCTCGTGTTTAGAAGTACAGCAGTTCACTGAATCTTTCCCGTTGTGTACGAGGTTGGTGGTTGGCCAAGAGTCGGCCAGCCAGGGGAAATTTCCCATGTTAGCGCCCAGCATACCAGGCCTATGAAAAACAAATACGTTAGGGATATTTCCTTTTATTTATTTTCCTTTTACTATTATAGATGAACTACCTGTCGCCTACACTATCTCCTATATCTCCTTAAGTGACTTTTTTGTGCTTAAACGTGAAAATGACAGTTACCTTCCATTCAGTCCAGAACTTTCTCCATGTGGAAAACCAACTACAAAAGATAAAATACAAGATCTTGAGAACAAAAGCTACAGGCTATAAATGGACTTGGTCAGGAATACAGTGAAATATTACCACAAGTAAAATTTACAAGCTTAAGTCTCTAGAAAACGTGAGGTGAATTCACAAACATTTTTAAACACATTTTCAAATCCGACCCACAAGATAATGAAAAGAGAATTTAAACCTGCAATATGTAAATTATGTTAAACAGATTTTGGACCGTGTTTACACTGATACCCGATTTGTATAATTCCTGAGAGCATCAGGACTAAAACAACACACACCGCGCTTGCGAACAGACAGCGCTGTCACTGGGTGTGATTTATCCTCAGTGAATTCCTCCTGTGTGCTTTGTCATATACGAAACACCTGTGTGTATCTGCATACCTGCAGGTGTGTATGCAAATGATGCCGCGTAGTGGCTGAGTTCTTTTCTCTTCTTGCGTCTGCAGTAAATCCACACGCTGAATCCCATAAGGATTACCCAGCATGCACCGCCGATGCCCGCGATGAAAGCAGGCTGCTTTACTACATCTGTGATCTGCTCAGCCAGGCTGACGTTCTCGTCAGATTCGCTGCCTCCACCTGTGACTGCAGGCTGCTCGGCGGGCAATTCTGTAGAGAGGGAGAGAGAGAGAGAGAGAGAGAGAGAGAACATGCAGATCTGAGGGTTACTTTCAAACTGAATGTCAGGATCTAACGTGTTTGAAAAAGTAAAATTTGTCTCACAGCAGCTTTTAAAAAAGAATCAAGCAGAATTTACAAAACTTTTGCATTGCGAAGAGACTGACTCAACAAGCCCTTTAATCTAGCCAGCTAACAATTTTAGGTTTTAAGAATGTTTCCCTAATGTTTCCATTAGGTAACAAAAACATTAAAATATTGTTTTAAAAGTTAAGGAATGCTAAAAATGTCCCGTGTTAGAAACACTGTATTAACATTATTGCTTGGTTACAGAAATTCTACCTAAACATTTTTTTAAATTCTGTAACATTTTAAAACGTTCCAGTAACAACTTAATAACATTTTTTGATATACATTATATATAACATTAAAAAGTGTTCTACTAACAATACTGCATACAACTTTTTTGATCTGAACTTTTTAGCCAACATTCTGAGAACTTTCCCTGTTAGCTGTGTAATTCTGGTTGATGTTGCGACAATCACTTACTGATGAGCACAGATACAGGCTGACTGTGGGTGCCCACCCCTGCGCTGGTCACTGCTGCCACTTCCACCTGGTACAGCACTCCAGGCAGGAGTCCTTTCAGTGAGGTGGTCAGCACGTTCCCGTCCACCGTCTGATTGATGTGGTACCGCGTCTGGGAGTCATTACCCAGACACCAAACCTAAAGCGAGAGATAAAGAAGCTCAGATCTGAACTTTAAAAGCATCCCAACCAGCAATACTGGCTCAACTAATGGCATGAGTCTGGGAGAACCTAAAATCTCACCCTATATTCTTGGATGACACCATTTTGCATCTCAGTAGGTGGTGGTTGCCATGACACGCTAATGCTGGAACTGTTGCTAAGCTTGACCGTTGTCACAGTTACAGCACGAGGGGGGGCACTCGGTACTGGAAGGAAATTTAATTCAAATTACAATTTGAAAAGCAAGGGCCCTTGATAGTAAATCAAAATTATACTCCATATATTTAATTGTGCCAAACAAAAAGATTTGTCTTGTTTATGTGCACCAAAACCGAATCAATTTAAACTGGGCTGAATGAATCAAATTGATTAGGGGGAAATTAAATTGAAGTGCATCAGACGGAAATTCAGAGAGCAGCAGATATCTCACCCTCCTCTGGTGTGCGGAACATCAGCGGGCGGCTGTCCATACCCTGGAACTCATTAAAGTACGGCCGTATTTTAATCTCGTACTCCGTGCCTTTGAGCAGGTTGGAGATGATGGCGTTCCGCTCCGTCGCTGCTTTCACTTCCTGTTGAGACCAGGAACCGCCGGCAGGCCGATAAAGCAAACGATAACCCTGGATGTACTGAGACTGACGATCGACCTGAAAGATTGCCAGACGGAGAAACCAGATAAGGTCAGCAGGTGAGTCATGAGGGTGATGAGAAGTTGATGTGGAGATGAGATGTGTGTGTGGTACTGACGTTCCAGCTGATCTTAACACTAGATGCGGTCAGGAGCACCGGCTCGTGAAGCTGCACAAACATCTCCCCCAGCTCTCTCTGCACCTGCCGGTGGTCCACACCTTGACCTGTAGGACTCACATCTGACAAGACACCAGAACATATCAAATATTATCATCTTATTAATGCATATATATGTGTATACAAAATATATGAACATGTGGGTGTGTGTATATATGCATACATAAAGGGAATATTAGCTTCAATGCCAAATGTGTATTTGAATCATTAAACATCATACTCAAATTGTAAAAATAATTAGCTAATATCTAAAGTAAAAAATCTAGAAGCTTTAGGCTTATTTTGGTGGATTTGGAAGGAAATTTTTTTTTTAAATTACTGGCAAAAATATCAAATGTACAAAATACAGGCTTTCCATTTTTGTACTTTTCTTTATATAATTGTTTTAAATTTTTGGGGGGTTGAAATATGACCCAGACATGTTTTTGTGAGATTCACACAATGGGTCTAATTGACATTGACTAGAACTTTTCTATCATCTGTAAATCCAGAGCCAATTTATTGTCGGTCATGACTCCTTTTACGACTATTATACAATAGGAATATGCATTTCCTGTTCACTGGTTTTTAAAATCTCTGTATAAAGAGGTGATCAATTTAACCGACCCCTGGGGTACAGACCTTGTGTGCGTACGGGCTCTGAGATGGGGCTGGGGTCACTCAGGCCATACGCGTTAACCGCCCGCACAATGAACAGGTAAATGGTGTTCGGAGACAGCCCGGTAACCGTGTGCTTCTCTAGCTTCACATAATCTGCAACCGTCTGCCACGTGCTGCCTGCTGATTGGCTGAAAAATGACATCGATTACGGATTAGCAAGTTAAATTGATTCGTTTGCACTGCGACAAATTAACATCAACAATTAATTCCCTATGCTGTTATTTCTGATTCACTCGACCCAAACCAGCTCATTCATACAAGCCTGTCTGAATACAACATCAATACAGCAATATGGGCTACATCTGTTTCAAAGCTCTTTTATGGCATTGCAGGGAGGGAGTGTAACAGCAAAGTCAATGTCAGGGATAGTTATCGACACTTGCCATTACACGTGTCTGTTTAATGACCCAGCTCCACTGTGATGTGAACCATCACTGCTGTGTTTTCTCTGTGGGGTGTGGGATGACTAGAATAACTGATTTCTAGAGCTATAGGGTTATTTACAGTATGGCCTAAACTGGGATTTTCATAATGCAGTCAGGAATTATGCTGTAAATAAATAAAACATCAGAACCTAAACTGCAATTTAATAGCATATGAATCAAAAACTTAGCTTAATTCTTGGATTTAAAGGGACAGTGCACCAAAAAATTAAAACAATTTCATCTACAAATGTTGTTTCGAACGTGACATTCTTCTGATGAGATGTATTGTGAAGAAATGCTATTTCTTTCTCATACAAGGAAAGTGAATGGTGACTGAGATTGTTAATCACCAACATTCTGCAGCTGCTTAGCCTCTAATTTTGTTCCATTGAAAAAGTCGAGTTTGGAACAACATGAAGATGAGTCAATTATGATGGGATATTAATCTCATCTAATTGCAGTCTAACTATCTTTTAACAACCCACAGCCAATTACAACCAGATCAAGGCTGATCTGAACTTGGCTTAATGAGAACCCAAACAATTAGTCTCAGGACACTCTGCTGTCGTGACACGGTGGCGTACAGGTGGCCTTGATTCATAATAACAAACTCCCCCCTCTAATAGACAATGAATGTTAAGTGGATACATCTGTCTTTGGGAGGCCTTTGGGATGTTTCTCTTCACTTGTCTGTGGTTAACCGCCATCCTTGTTTAGATGGTCGTCACGTGTGCCGCGCACAAGGTTTATTTTTCCCCAGTGGCGACTCCTGCCGCAGACACATAGCCAATAAAAGCCGACCTGCACAATTAGGCCAAGCCATAAAAGCTGGGAACCTCGTAAATATTCCTACAGCAGCCTTTCCGATAGGAGCGATAAATCCAAGGTCACTTTCCTTCAGCTGGGATGGAAAGAAACATAGAATGCTAGGACGCGGACAAATCCCTTTGTTCCCGAAGAAACATGATTGGAGGAGAGACAGTGGCTGAAACTCCTACTGTACACACAAATACCCACACATACTCCCATAATCCCAAACAGTGGGCAGCAATGTAAACCCTATTTTCCAATCCAAGCCGTCAAAAGCCTAAACCTGTCTCTTCATTTGCAATCCAGTTTGTTCCCTACAGCACCGCCCCTCCTTCCAGCCCCCAGTGCCCCACAGCACCTTAGGGAAGGAAATTTTATAGCACACACTCTTTTCATCCCCACAGCACTCTATAAAGAATCAATTTTAGGGATGTGGGGCCGTGCTAGCTGTTACCTAGGGGGGCAAGGAAGAGGAGAGAGACTGTGAGAGAGAGTCTGTGTATACAGAAAGAATGAAAATGTGTCTGTGTGTGAGTGGCATTTCAAATCTCCATTGCTGAATAGCCGTATGCCCTGCCTCTGAGGACAGCAGGACCTTGCTTCTGTAATTAGAGGTAGCCCCATTTCAGACGGCTTATAATAGCTTAGAGGGGCGTCTATGTGGACTAGATTTGAATTCATTACCATGTCATACTCAGACCCCCAGAACTGTCAGACGTCTCAAACTGACTGTCCACGTCCCCCTAGAATGAATAAACCTCTGGCAGACGGACAAAATCTCAGATCTTCTCTGTAAGAGTACTTAAATTTAGACAATAGAAGGATTTTGCTTGCTGTATTGAAATAATAGGATTTTAAATACCATTTAGGGATACCATAATGTATATAAGGTATATCACAAGGTGGGAGTTTGTGGGTGCAAGTATGGGGTCTAGAAATTGGATAAAGGCTATTTCTGATATCTGTTATGATTTATTTAAAGCTATCTGAAAACAAATGTACAACGTCATACTGTCAAATATTGCAAAGCCTTGTCTGCTTAGTTGGCTATACTGAAACTATTATATTAGTCCACCAGGCCTATTTATGATAATGGGTCATTCATAAATTTACATACTTTAGTCTTAAAGGTACAGTAAAAAAAAACAGTCTGTCAGAAAGAGAGTTAAAAACGGCCAAGTACAACCAAATTTACTTCAAATAAACTTGAAAGAAATTGAAAATAGACTACAACTGAACATAATGTGTCAAAATTCAATACTTGATAAAAAAATTCCCTTTAACTCAAAAACTGACAAAAATTCAATTCTAAAACTTCAGGACGGCTGCTATTAATTTCGATCTCTGGCAGCAGGTTGAAGCCTGAGGGGAGCGAGTGCTGTAGCAGGCAGGATGTGAGATGTAAGCGCAGGATGTAGCTGCTCTCGCATGACTGTGAGGAGCATCAGACCAAAGGAAGGGGTCAGGGACAGGGCAGCCATGGGGGGGGGGGGGTGGGATACTACCCCACGTGTCACGGCTGACCACCACTGATACAACACTGACACTGAATTAATAAAAAATGAAGAATGGATCTCTGAAATAGCCTCTGGCAAGAGACAATATTGTCCAGGGAACGAAAACAAACAGAGAAAGAACTGCTTGGAACACTCTGTGCTAATATTATCATTCATCCTGATAGACTTACCTAAAGGCCTCGATAATATAAGAGGTGACTGCGGCCCCGCCCTCGTGTGCGTTCGGTTGCCAGGTCAGGGTGACGCTGTTTCGGGTCACATCAGTTACGACGGGTTTCTGAGGCGGACCGGGCAGCTGGTAGGGCTCTGAAACTGGAGGTATGGAAAGACCTCCGATTTCTGTCGACCATAAACAGATAAAGCAGATTAGAAAGTCAGCACACATCTCATGGCTGTGCTTCTCATATTGTTGTCATAGGTTATCATTTGCTTGTGTGTGTTTCTTGTGAGCTATGGTCCTATCTGCAGTCTTATTTATCGCTCCATACCGGCTTAGATTTATAGGCTGTTATAATGGAGATCAATATTGAACAGACAAAATCTGATCCCAGGTCAGCACAACTCCATATGCTGACATCTGGCAAATGAACTCATATATTTGCTGAGCAAACTTACAAGGAAAACAGCTTCCTCAGTCGATTTTAACAGTGTAAAGATGATATGCTGTAGATTGTTAAAAATGAGGACACAAAAGGTGATGATTAAGCGCTTGTTTGTGTGTGTGTGTGTGTTTGTTTTTACCTTTTACTGTGATTACACCACTCCAGTTCGTCTCTCCACTCGAACTGGAAGCAACACAGGTGTAGGCCCCAGAGTCCGTTTCCTAGCAACAGCAGTCTCAGGGTCAGCATTTGTATGGGTAAACCCTAGCACAGTACATTACCGCACCCTGCTTGGCGCAGCATGAAAATCTTGACAAAAGAGTAAAAATTTCTCAAAATTGGCTATTATTTCAGAATGAAACAGGATCAGACATCTTTCTTTTGCTCGTTCTTTTAAAGTAAGCAACAAGAAGACAGTAAGTAAATGGCTTAGCTCCAAAATCTTTCAAAAATTATATTTTGGCTATAGAGACAAACTTCGTCGCCAACGCGGCTCCAAAAGGAAGGACAAATTTTAGGACAGCTTTGCATGTATTCTTCACAGAGAAGACAATCCCATAATGCATTGGGATAAACTAAACAGAAAGCAAATAATAATGATGGCAGATGAGTAAAGATGTTGATTATAAATATACTTTTTTAACTTAACGTATGAATTAAAAAATTACAAATAAAAATCACTGGATGTGTGTATTTTTAATACTTCCTGTTTAAGTTTGTGTTATTCATTTAGAAACATGTTAATGCCAAACTCATCTGTCTCCTGCAACTTTTGTACAACTAATTTTAATAGTTCAAACCAAACAGAAAAAAATCTGTGTGAGTAATTTATATATACATTTACATAAATACATTTGTATTTAGCAGATGCTTTTATCAAAAAAACTAAGTGCATTCAAGCTATACATTTGATCAGTGTGTTCTCGAACCCACAACCTTTGTGCTGCTAACACAATGTTCTATCAACTGAGCCACAGGAACACAACATACAGTCATTTCATTGCATTGTTATTCTGACTAGTCATTTCAAGATTTCTATGCCTTTCAGTTGAGTTAGCACAGGCGTAATGGCTGTGTAGACAGGGAAGAGTGAGTGGTGAGCAGGGCGAGAGCATTAAAGTTTTACCACTGGGCTGAGGGGAGAAGTGGGGCTGAAATTGCTTATGACAGTGAGAGGTGTAGTGGAGGTTTTCTCTTTCTCTCTGTGACAGCGATCTAATAGTGCTGACAGCTCAGGGGCACCGATGACACGTCTGAGGATTTGAGTCATCGGTGATGCGCACATGCACCGTGACCTCGATAGCTGTCTGCTCACATACCATGTGCCTGTTTTGCCTTGAATCTCATTTTTAAGTGCCGACTGGCACATTGTAGTTTTTCGCATGAATTAAATCTTCAGTAGTTGTCGTAAACAGCAGGTACTGAGACACTGAACCTATGTTTGAATCCACGCATTGAAGACTGCCCTTATAACCTCAGACAGTACAGAAGTGTGTTGTAGAGAATTATTTTAGGCACTTATGAATCTCCTGGGAAAGGAATAGCAAACAGAAGGTGCGGTAACACTTTTCTCTGTGACCTCTTCCACTTTAGAGCATATAACCTCATTGGTTAGACCTCTACTGTGCTGCATGCTCATTGGTGGAGAACCAGGCATGCTAACAGGGAACATTCCCAAAACATGTATGGCTAATGTTCTTTAAAAGTTCTCTCAGTTATCAAAAACATTTTAAGCGTTATATATGATATATAAATAACACTATAAATTGTTAGTGGAACATTTTTTTAAACATTTTTTTATATATAAGTTTGAATAGCGTTCCTATAACCAAGCGATAACGTCAATTCAATCTCTAAAGAAACTAAAACATTTTAAACGTTTCTAGAACTTTCAAAATAAAATTGAACATTTTTGTTACTTAATAAAATCATTCTGGAAATGTTCCTATAACCTAAAATTGTGAGCTGGGGAGAGGTAAGCGGTCGGGCATCGGCAGATTAATCACGGATGGCAGCTCTGAGCTCGGCGCTAAACACGCACTTAAAAATGTATGAGCCAAAAGAAGCGAAACATTTTGCTTATTTTGAAATCGTCTCTCATCTTCTGCTTTCTCAATGCATCTCTTCCGCTTTTCCAGCTCGCGTACATTAAATATCCATTCATTTGACAAACTTATTCACTCATTTTTTTCCACTCTTCTCCCTCTTTTCCTCCATCTCCCTTGGCACAGTTAAGAGCCAACAGTTCCTGGCGATTCTCCCGGTACAATGGCACCTCTTCACAGTGCTTTCCTTCTCTCTCTCCTTTTCTCACACACTCGCTCACTACCATCTGTGCAAACCCCAGTCTCCGTGCCCCTTGTGCTCTGCCATCATGCCGGGGTAATGGTGGACTAAAGAGGGCACCAGACAGGAGAATATGAGGCCAATACTAGAGCCAAAGATATTCAAATGGCCATCTGAACAAAGCATTAGATATACAGCAAAGTCAAATAAATTAAAACTGAACATAAATGCATAAATCTGCTTTAATAAACAAAACCTGGAATGAATTTTTATGAGTGGGCCCAGGACTCACTGAGTAGGTATATTTCTTATGTACTACATATTATATATACTATATATACACACTATACTATATATACTATAATGTCCCAATTTAAAAAAAACATAAATCCTACTTGGATTTTTTTTTGTTAAAACTACAGTGTAAAACATATAACATATTAAAACAAACATCTAAATTTAAAAATATTAGAACTGACGATACATAACTGCACAAAGGATCAAAAGCCTTGCTGATAGCTAAACTCTGTGTACATAACAAAAGAAAGATTTCTATTGGCTACAGTGGGGTTTGTGTCTCCTTTGGCTGAAGTTGTCCAAAAAGCTACTGTGCAAGAACGTCAAGGGCAGGTTTAATGCGTGACAAACAATGTGGAGAGTATGGATTATCTTACAAGGTTGCTGAGAGTAGCACAAAGATCTCTTGGCTCTCTGCATCTTTATATAGCAGAATGAGCATTTAATTAAAGGCGAGAGTGACTGTTAATCATTTCAAGCCACAATCAATTACCACATCAGCCCTGCAGTGCTGCGACCTCAGGTGAAACCCACAATCACACACACCTCAGGTCCTGAGAAATGGATTTCATCAGGCTAGCAAGCGCTAACGCTAACGACTGCGCGTTTCCATTACGATCATAATTGCCGGTTTTACTGCCGTGTCCGATTCTCGCATGAGCGGATGGGTCACCCAGAAACCGTCCAGCGAGCAAATATTAAAATTGATCTGCTAATTAAGTTTGTCTGTTTGCTGTAAATTCAACTATGCGTTTTATGTCCTCGCAACTGATTGCGCAGTTGTAAAGACACTTTACAGCCATCATTTATGTCTAAACGTAACGCAGGCGTGATCGACAACATTGTCCGTTGTGGTGTAAGACATGCGTCTGGGTACATTGAAATGCTTTACTGTTACAGACAAACATGACTGTAAATTTGTTCGTACGAAATATCATAAAACAACATATGGGGCTTGTCAGCAAAGGAGAGCTGCCTGTGACAGCACACACAGATTGATTTGAAATAACCATATGTTAATACCCTGTGGGTATTTGCATTTTAGAGAACAAAAGAAGCCCGTGCTTAATAACAGACACTGTTGAGCGCTCTTTAACGCAGTCTCGACTGAAGTACCTGCAGGGATGTGATCTGCAAAGTGCCGTTTTCCATTAGGCTAATGCGATCGTCGTTGCCCAGGATTCTCTGCCCGTCGTGCTCCCATTGGATGCTGGGAACAGGGTTGCCCATCACGTTGCACTGCAATTGGGCTGTGGTGCCTGGGGCAAGCGTTTGATTGGCCGGTCCTTGGCGAATGATGGGGGGTATCCGGTCAGATGGGGCTAGGGTGAAAAAATAAGAGAGGCGTGGGTCACGAGAAGCAAATTAGCATGTAACCACCATCTCCCCCACTCGTACAAATGACACTCATGAGATCATTGAAAAAGACACATTATGAATTATGCTAAATAAGATTCGGAAAGGCACATTATTAACTGATACTAACATGAAAGTAAAACATTATACCATCCCTTTTTATAAATCAAAACAGTGACCTGTACATCAAACAAATAAACATAGGCTGTGAAACAGTTTTGTATTTATGTTAATGATGCTAAAAACATGTTTTCAAATGCATGGTTAGATTCACTTCGCAATTAGCAAAAGTCAAAAACCAGATCACTGAATTCAAATCCATTTGACTGGCCATTTGGTGCGCATACTCAACAAATTATACTTCGCTATCTGAAAGCAGAGCTAAACAGACAGAATCAGCGATCGATCTAATTAAAATCAGATGAATGGCACAAGCCTCTGGATATCATTTCATCAACCTTATGGTAGCGCAGCTATAAAATCATTTGAAAAAAATGGATAATACTATTTGCACAGCTGCAATGAACTACTCTCATTTCCCAAACATCTTTACCGCATCACACATGCTTAAATAGAATTATCGCTTGCATTTAAGTCTGCTAAACAATATTTGTTGGTCAATAACTGGTACGGATGAAGTCTTAATGACATCATATATAAAAAATGGTGCTTGTATTTGCGATGTGGTTTGTTAAGCATTAATGCATCAGCATGCATTTTACAAGGCTATGCTGAATAATTACACAGGCCTACACATTCCTCTTCTATTTCGACTCTCCAGTGAGATTGCTTAACATGCCCGAGTTTGCATTAATAATTCATTATTTTGCAAAGGACCTAAAAGCTTGTTTTCTATTGACCACAGCAGGAAAAAAAATCTGTAGATAAATAATTGACAATTCTGTTACTCCGGACTTCTCATTTAAAATAACAAGGACCAGGAAAAAGCAGCCCGCATCGCTGACATTTTCCCCCCGTCAGGGTAAGAAAGGGAAGGACCATGAGGTCAGAAAGGAAGATGAGGGCTGTATCACTCAAACAAAGGGTGTTGATTTCCCAGATATGAAATTCAAAGGCACAAGATTCATATAAAAACCATGTCCTTGGGGTTTGGTGCAGTGACCCTGTGGAGTGCATGAATATATATATATATATGTTTGTCCTTCAACAGATCATTTTATCATGTATTACGTCAGAAGATCACACCAAACATCAGTCAGACGATGCTAGCGCGCTAGCAGTATATGTCAGCCTCGTCCACCTTAAAGACCACAGTAGGCAGAGGGGCTTCTGGGAAATAGGATTACATTTCATAAGCCTGCTGCTGTGTTTTGGAAAGCGAATGTGGGATTGTGCTAATATTGGACTCTCGGCAAAGGTTTTCTGTGTGATGCGCCGGGACACAGTTCGGTACGCGCGCACACATGTGCAAAAACAGTTTATCTTGTTACTGGGGAGCATGACGGAGTCTTCATATGTTCCCGGGGTTATTTGCATAGCACGATTGCGTCCTGTCCTTTCCGATTACGTCTTGGACGCTTCCCGCTGTTCTCTCATTTGTGGAAGGTGGAAATTTTAATTTGGAGAGGCTTTGAAGACTTTCATTTATTTTGATTTGGAGCAAAAAGGCTACGTGGGGCAAAGCAGCGATTTGTTCAAACGCAAATAAAAACGTTGCTCGAATCTTTGTGATAAGGCCTCACAGCAGTAATTCAATTACATGTACAGTTCTGGACCTTTAATGTAGTTAGACTGATATTAAAATATCAATCAATGTGTGTGTGTGTTCTGTGTTAGAGTTTAAGAAGTTCACTCACTGCTTTCCACTTCTAGCAGGGCTTTTGTTAAGATGCTACCCGCCACACTGATGGCCTGGCAAATGTAGTACCCAGAATCCTCGCTGTGCACATCTGTAATGGTCAGCTCACCACTCAGTGACACTGAGAAGCGACCCGACTGTGAAGGAGGCTGGCTGGGAAAAAGCAGGACCTGTTCAGACCGACAAGCAGTGTTAAAACATTATCAAACACTAGAGTACAAACATTATTAAATCACACACTGTTAACATCGTTCGACTGTTCATAACCAGCTCATTGTTTCAACTAAATTCTAATACTGATGTACTAAGCAAAAAAAATCACCCCTTTACTGTAATAAATATTGCGGTAGAACATTGCCTCTTGTTGCTTATTGCTTCATCATAAGTTTTTATGTCGCAAAAGTAAGAAAGAGACATAATCCGTCCGCCCTTATAAATGATTTATTACGTCTTTTGTCACTGACTTTTAAGAGCTCAGGCAGGACAGTTAATGGTTGATTTGCATGACATTAATGAAATATCACAGTGCATTCAATATAATACTGACTGCTGAGAGTCCACACTTGGGCCTAACAATAGCAGTGTCATCTCAGCTGGTGTTTAAAGGAGGGAGGGGTGTGATATACAAAAGACAAGGCTGATGGATCATAAGAAGCCTTCCTATTGCATGAGGCTGCAACACTGACAGCTGCCCTTTTGTTCCCATTGGGCAGCGTGTCACTGTTTCATTTTTTTTGGGATAATCCACTGACCCCATCCTACCCTCCCGCCTCCTTCACCCCGACCCTTTGGCTCTGACCGGACTCTTTAAGTTCAGCTCTATATCTGCTGACCTCAGACAACGACCACACATACACACACAACAACACACACAAAGAACAGACAGAAGATTAGGCAGTTCACGACCCGCGGTACAGCGGATACGGTCACCTCTGGCCTGTGACACATTCTGCTGGAGGAACGGGAATTTAAAGGGATGGAAGAAGGGAGAGATATGGGGATTGGCTTCCGTCCTCCGAGTGCTTTGGAACAACCGGAGGCTTATTTCTTCATTTTTGCGGTGGTTTATTAATAGAGACACAAGCGTCTCATTGGGCCCAGGGACAAGATATGTTCCCCTGACCCACATGCTTAGGAAATGCATGTGGCAATACAGACACACAAGCTCCTGCAGAAATCCCAGAGTTACTTATCACCTGTGGCCTGTCTCTCTCTCCCCCTCTCTCTCTCTGTTTTTGATGCTTTGAGATGCAGAAATGTAAGAAACTAGTAAGAAAAGAAACTAGTAATTTGTTAAAGTTGTGTTTTTTGGCTTGGTGCAGCAACGGACCTACAATAAACTGGCCCCCTGGTGCACACTTATGTCATAACCTACATTAATATACATTAAATTACATAATCACACACATACACCTTTTTACTCACACACAGCAAGTTATGTATCACTGAGCACACTTTTGGTAAACAACTTACAAACATGTTTTTTCAACAATCATGAGATTCTACGTGACAACAGACAGGCAGCTTTGAGAGCAAGAGGGCTTCCAGAGAAACCCATCCTCTATGTGAGATCAGCTGGATAATGAAAAATAAATCCTTCAGATTTCCAGGCTATATAGGCACCATGCCCGTCTCACAATCCTGAAAGTGTCACTCACCTCTTCTTAAAGGGACAGTTCACCCAAAAATAAAAATCATCACATGCTCACCCTCATGTCATTCCAAACCCATGTGATTTTTCTTCTCCCATAAAACACAAACAGATGTTTAGCTAAATTACCAAACGTGTTTATCAATCATGAACTAAAAGTGAATGGGGACCAGGGACAGCTGACTTGCAATGTGTCCAAGAAGACATTCTGTTAAAACAAACATCTTTGTTTACACAAGAATGTAAATTACACAGATCTGTAAATGTAAATGATGACAAACTTTATTTTTGGGTGAACTGTACCTTTAAGATCATATCTACAGGGCACTGATATTCTACATGATGCACAAAAATTCATAGGAAAAGTGTGGCTTCAGTATTTAAATATAATTTGGAGTCACCAGTGAGCTTCTAAAAGTTTAGAAGGACTTTTAATCATGTACTTGGTCACTGGCCAAGAGTTGGCCTTGAATTACAACACAGCCTTCCAGGAAGGTTCCTGAAAGTTCTGAGCAGGAACTTTGATGTGTTTTGACAGTGACTTCGAGGGCTCCCCTGCGTGTATCAGCATACTGTTTCCCTTACCTGACTGCCTTCTTTCTGCCAGAACACGGCAGGTGGGGGATTTCCCTTTGTGCCACAAAGAAAGGTGACAGTTCGTCCCTGGGCAGAGATCTGATCCCGTGGACGAACCACGATCTGAGGAGGAACTGAGGAAGAGAAAAGAAAGTTATGAGCAACGGCTGTATCACACATATACACATTATGTGTATGTGCTGGAAATTCCTGAACTCCATCTAAACCTATCCTAAATTTATAAAGTCAGGCTTTGTTTAGTCTAAACTGAAGTCTCCTAAGAAGATGAACTGCGTGTGTTAGCATGCCAATGGCTTGCAGTTAAACTGTCATGTCTGATATTGCACACAGAGACATGTTTTAGCCAACCCTTATTTTCCCATGCAGCCGTGGTGGGCTTAAGTGTCGTACCCATGCAAACACTGCCATTTGAGTTATGAAGCCTGTTTAAATTAAGTCATAGGTCACATACTAACCCAGAGTACATACACAATGTATGTAACACAAAACCAACACTGACACCAACTCATAAACAGTTTGGGTTTTCTCCAAAAACCATGTCCAAAACTAATCCACATTCAACAATACCTGTAAGATATGTTTCCTAATGTGTATAAATTATTTTCTGTGTGTTATATTTCTGCCCTTTTGACACAAAATGGGTGCATTACCCAAACCCAAAATTATACCTAATCGCATATCATTTTTGAATGGGTCTGGCAGGGGTCCAGCACTGTCTGAGTGCATATTCAGAACATAAAGAGATGGATTTAAAGAGCTCAGTTATCATAGAAGTCTTTTCTACCCCGTGCCCACAAAGGTACTTTGAAGCACAAGGTAACACATCTGATACACCGATGAAGAGCTCTTATCCTGTGTGGGCGTATCAAGAGCAAATGTACATTTATATATTAGCATCTGGACTGTTTCGCCTAATGTACAATTTCTGCCCTTTAATAAGGGTTTGGCTATGAACAAGGACCTCTCAACAACCCAAGAGCGCCATTGGGTGGCCAATAGAACTGGCTGTCAGAGCATCTATCTTTCTCTGGATCCGTTGCGCCTCACTTTCCCTCTCTTAATCTCTTTGATGAGACCTCGTTGGCTTGCTTTCAAACTGCGCCGGCTTGGCTCCTGCCCTTGGTGTGAGTTTGATCAATGGTTCTTTCTGATGAATGCTAATCTGCTGCTCTTATCAGCCCCACAGCCGTCTTTCTACCAGCACCAGACCTATCACAGCTTCCAGCCTGTCCACTGCCCTGCAGGCCCTGCCACGCCAACCGTAAATTCTCCAAGCAAACTTATACGTATTTCGCAACAATACACCACATATTTAAATCATTATACTGCGATGTATTCCTGTCACGTCACAACGCACTAAAACCACTACAAAAACTCCTAATGGTTGGGTTTGAAAACCACAGTTATGTTTTCCAACATTACAAAGCTAACAGCCAGCAAGAATATTGAAAATTAATGTTATGTCCTTATTCTCTCTCTATCTCTCTCTCTCTATACATAAAACCTTATTTTGCTACATGTTAAATGAAAATTCATGTTGATTCATGTCACTGTAAACAGGTCTTTAGCAGGAACAAACTACCATATTTGTAGACACAGCTTGACACATGTTGTGTTGGGGGGTAGTTTGGAATTTTAGCATCGAGGGTGGAATACAAATTAAACTGATGATGAGTCTTCTAATGTCAGAGCTCATGCTGGCGCTGATGGGTATTGATTATTTCTGTGCTATTGCCCTTTATCAGACGCCTGTGGATGTGCGATGCTGTCACCTTTAACCTTCACCGGCTAATTGATTTCTCATCCTCCTTCCTACACCCTCGCAATTGTTTTTTGTTTCACAGACGATTAGAGTGACGCGCCTCCTCTGACAACACACATTTGTACTCAGGAAGAACTTTCTCCTTTAGCTCACCTCAGATTTTTCACTAATTCGTCAAGTTGAAAGGCTGGTGGCGTTCGTAACTTCACTACAAATGCGTCTAACAAACTACACTATTTCCTTCATTCTGCCTCAGTTTACACCTCCTTTTCACTTTAACCTCACTCTCTCTACTTTCTGTGTTTCTTTTCATCTGTTTCATCGCAAAAGTGCAAAAATGCATTTCAAAAGATGCAATCTTCGTCAACACATCTGTCTCGGATCAATTTACCGATTGGCTCCCTGCCTGCCTGCTGGCTTTTCTCGTCGACGCTGTCTCAGACCACAGGCTGCATCACAGCTTGAAGGCGACGGTACTCTGAAACAGAACAAGGCCTGACAGGGAGCCTGGCCACAGAGGTCACGAGGTTGCTGTCCAGAGGTTGAGCAGAAGCCATAACCCTGACCCTACAGGTCAAATCTGAAACACATCCCTTGTGTCTATAATTTGGGACACTAGAAAGAACTCAAAGCGAACTGAAGCCATTCTCCATTCCTTTCAGAGTCTCTGCCAACAAGCGTGTACTGACCATATCACTCTCACCTAGGCTAATGATATAGGTTTTCCTTTGGCTAAATATTGGGTAAAATAGTGTCCAGTTAACTGTATTTTAAAAAAATGTAAATGAAACCTTTATTTCTAATAGTTCTCTTTATCATTGTGTGAACTATGAATGTGTGGCAAGAAATCTCTGAAAGAACATGAGATATATTGTCACTGAATGCCACACACATCGGCTCAAGGGATTTCACTCTAAAAATATGACTTAACAATGTAGCAGCAAAAACTGACAGCCGCAGAGAGAAAAGGCCCTGGGCTGTGCTAAATAATTACAAGTTCTAACAACATTACAGAAACAGCATGAGGTTTCGAGAAAGAAAACAAGAGAAATAGAGGCGTCGCTTACATGCTAACATGGTAAGACAGGAAAACGCTTTTAAAGAAGTATTTAAAATTTACACAATGCATCTTAAAAGAAAAACAACATGTAAGATGCCAGATCTTTGAAAATGCAGCCAATAACGAATGCAAAAATTTAAATGTAATTAATGTGAGGCACACGCATCTAAATGTAGTTAGAAAAGCATAACTGCTCAGCCATTAAATCAAGACTCACAAACTATTCCGAAGTTATAGATAAAACACCATCTGTTGGGATCTCTATATGTTACTTTGTGGATGTCTTTTCTCTGTAAACCACAGATGGTGTATTTGATGGAATAGCAGGAGACAGGACTGTGAAGGTGCCAGGCTGGCTGACAGGTCAAAAGTGTCACCAGCTCACATGAACTAACAAAAGCGCTAAAGCTAACAATCATTCACAGACGTCTGTTTGTTTCCTGAAATGATATGATACGTCTTAACGTTGCCTTGCGAAAGTTAGCGGAAGTTAGCGAACGTATGCAAACGTAACTCGCAGGCAGACATCCCCCACCCAAAAAAAACATCTTAAAATGAAGCAAACGGCGCATCTATTCCCAGAGGAACCGAATGACAGGCGGTCGTCTAATCAAACGCGATGCAGACAGCGAGCATGCACGCCACGCTTCGACGCTCAGAGTCACAATTAAAACCCCCTACATGCAATTAATACAATCCGTAGAGTGTAACCAATGAAACACTTTAAAGGATTGCAGGTTATCTTCTCCAATACAGGGCATATGTTTATAATGCCTAGCTGAGCAGCTGTTTCTGTCCAGCAATAATCTGGCAAATTTATAAAACATATTTACTGCATAATCAAAATGAGGAGTAATCTGCATAAATGATGATTCTCTGGGAGCCCGTGCTGTTTAAAATACTCCTCCCTTGAGGATACAGTAATACAGAGAGGCTAAGATCAGTCATGTCAGTGTTTGGATTGGACCCAATTTTCTCTGTCTTTTTTTGATAGTTTATAATGAGCGTGGTTAGGCAGGCGTCCCAGTGCTGCAGTGTGAATCGCTGTAACGGGCATTGTCTCAGCTCTTAGACATGTTAAAGAAGAGGACAGCTGAGAAGACACATGCTATGGGTTATTTTATAACATGACATTGTGCGAATGATGAAACAAATCTGTCATCTTCAGTGGGAAGAAATTCTTTTTTCTAAACATGTCTTACTTAAGTCTGGCTAACTTAAGCTTGACTCACTAATCCTGCATGTTCTGTTTATATAGAGGGCACTGTTTGTATGTTTGGAGTACCAGAGATGCCAATCATGTACATAATAAATCATTCTATTAATATGTTCCTCTAAGCCAA
Organism: Botia almorhae; assembly: GCA_036877575.1. NCBI lineage: Eukaryota > Metazoa > Chordata > Actinopteri > Cypriniformes > Botiidae > Botia > Botia almorhae. The sequence goes on along the minus strand of JAZGTJ010001613.1, from coordinate 10,407 downwards.
TCAAAATCCAGTAAGATGTAGAAGTTTAACTTTAACCTCTGTTTGGCAAACAAATTATGTATTTTTCAGAAATGTTACTGTGTCTATTCTAGTAATGTTTTGTTTGGGGGTAATTTGAACCCAAAAACATTATAGAAAAAAACATATCAGGAACAAAAAAAACAACTGGAGGAAATAAATAAACAACTGGCAGGAATGTATTGCTACATTATGCACACCAGCAAGAGAATCATGTTAAAATTGGTTGCATTTATTCATGTTTTTTATCTTCGAGATGTGAAACATAAGAAATATCATTTTTATACATAATATTTTTAATTGAAGCAGATGATGTGTGCTGTCAAGTTGCAATTTTGGTCATAACCAGTTCTTAATAAAATTAGATAAAGTATCAAAAGCGTATTTCAATGCAAAGTATATTTTTTTAAATATTAAAATGGCCTTAGAATCTTTAGGATCCAAGACTAAACAGTTAAAATCTGGAATTAACCCATTTTAGTTTATCTATCAACTAGTGTGTACTGAATTTCTGGCTTTTTACTGGAATACAATTGTGGCACACTTATTTGTTTCAGGATTCTAGAACTAGAATCAATTCTATAACTCTCTTCCAAGCATACTACTGCCTACATAGGCAACAACTGTCTAAGACAGCATTTTAACTGATACCAAACCTTATAAAAACTACTTTCAAATGCTCTTCATGTGCTAAAAGCTTGTTATCCATCTCTCACATGCCACCAAATTAAATGAAACACTTGTTGCTGTGCATTCTGGGATTGATTAATCTATAAAGGTTCTGAAATGCTGCCCAGACATAGCTCAAAACATGGTATCTTTTAAGGCGGCATTTGCATCAGCTATGTACCCATTATGATTCATAAATTGTTTCCTAGGTGAGCAACAGAACTTAAACCGTTTAGAAATTTCAGCCTGAGGAAATAGTTTCTCCAAACTTTCAGTTAAATGTTACTTATTGAAGTAACAACAGAGAAAATAAGAGCACCAGAGATCCATGTTGGATTGTAAAAAAACGACATCCCTGCAGGGAACGGTTTCTATCCTCTTACAAGAAGCAGAATGCCCTTGTTTTCCTCTGAAAACACGTTCTTTCTTTTATGTTTGTCTAACTATTACTGAAGTGCTTAGTCAGCATCAGATATAGTCATTTCCATCCCTTTGTTTTTCCTCGACAGAAATAACACATCTGGAAACTTCTGCTCGGTCAGAACTTCACACAAACCCTCTTCATTGTGCCTTAAGTTAAATTCAGCTCTCTGAAGAAAAACAAAGCAAGTGGTATCAAGTTCAGGGTCTAAAGAAGGAAAAGCCTGTGAGTGTTTGTTTTACACTATTTATGAAGACATTTAAGGGTAAAACAATTGTAGACTTGGTGACTCTGCAGAGCTGCGAAGCCAAACCCAAGTGGTTTCTACTGACAACACGTTGTTCTAGTCGACTGACTAGCCTCCATATAAAAGACACATAGAATCTCAGATGTTTTGAGTCTCTTCTCAGACATCTCTTCTGAGGGACAAAACAATCATTTTAAACTCTTCTAAAATCTCTTAGATACTAACGTCTGCAATTAGACTCCAATACCAATATTGCTTTCAAAGCACTATATTGCTGATGTATTTTGACAATTTTCTGATAATCTTGTACCCTAAAAGCGTTATGGGAAACACCAGTTCCTGAAATCTCTGGTCATATTCTAGACCTCACAGCCATTAATGCATTATGGGAATGCGCTGAGAGCTCCAATCAGGTTCACACTTATAGTACTCTGGTTTTGGAGCCGACTCTTCCTCGGCCTCTCTGTACTTTGATCACGCTTTCTCAGTCTGAAGTGAATGAAGAGAGGTAATTTCTGCTCTGCTTGAGATAATGACCCTTTGTAATTCCCCTCAATAAAGAAAATCCACCAGCCCATTTAGTTCAAATGTATTTTGACTCTAAGGTATCAAATACCTCAATTTTAACTGTTGTTTTAAACATTGAAAGTCTGTGTAACCTGACTGTATTTGCCTGACTGTATTTGCCAACCCTCAAAATGTTTACACTCCATCACTACCAATCACAATCTCAAACCATTTGAAACCACACCCACATGCATGCAGAGAAATGAAATGGAATGGTACTTACGAGATGGGCCCGCTATAATGGAGGTGAGGATGGAGAAAGAGAAAGACAAAAAATGGATAAAATGAGATGAGTGGACTAAGAAAAGTTGGATATTGTTTTGCATTTAGAACATTGCAGATGAAAGGAAAAAACAGCCTGAATGATTCATGAAACCTAAGTGTGGGATGCAGCGGCGATGGGCGGCAGTGACAGGAAGTGAGAGGAGGAAGAGAAGATGAGGAGGAAATGATGTGAGCATGACAGCATTACCATAATTACAAATGACAACTGTGAGACTCCATTTTGATCTGCTCATGTCATAAAATGTTATATTATATTGTTATATGTTGTGATAATATAATGTAATGTAATATAAAAGTTAAACCCATTAGGAAACTTATAATTATGGTAATTCCAACATGACTAGCCAGTAAACCCATTCCGGAACATACACTCTTCTTCAGTCTAAAAGTGGTGTCCCTCCAATGTTTTTACAATGTTGTACTAATAACATTTCAGTTTTACTCACACGATAAATCATCTTTCCTCAGCCGTCAGGTGAAAGTATTCACAGCAAGCGTGTTGCTATAAACATCTATTAAGTGTGTAGAATGTTCTTAATGCGTAAGTGTGTGTGTCCCAAGCCCACAGTCATGTTTTATGGAGCGAGATGTGCCTCCAACCAGATGGAATTACATTAATTGTATCTGGCAGCTTTAAATAAATGACTGTTGCCATAGCACTTTATTCCTGTAATCAGGAAAACGCAAGACCAGCACGAGCAAGCAACGGCTAATAGTACTGAGACTTGGGTAAGTGTGTGAGAAAGATTGTAAAGTCAGTAAAGGAAATATAAGAGAATTATTATCAAAGCTGTCAGATGTTTAGTGTGTGTGTGTGTGTGTGTTTCAAGAAAGAATTCCTGAGGTAAGCAGCATCTGTTTTTCTATAACTCACCGTGGACTTGAAGCGTTCCGGAAGCTTCCGCTTTGCCCACGCTGTTTTCTGATAAACAGGTGTATGTGCCTTCATCTTCAGCCTTTACCTGAGTCAGACGCAGACTGCTGTCGGCACGGATCTCAAACCTGAGTAGAAGCACACACACACAGTTTTTAATTTCCACTCTCAACCAGCTACATCAGCATAATCAAGCTGTGGTGTATGTATTTTTGCATCTGTAATACTGTAATACAGTGTGATCAACACATGCTGCTATTAATGTTTAGTTAGTCTTTGCTTAAGTGTTACTGTAAACACTTTACGCTCTACAAACCTGATTGGATGAGCCATGCGTGAAGTCATTGTAAAACATTTTATTTTACTGTTCTTTACAGTATTTCATATTAAAGGTAATGTAGGTGATTTCAGCCATTTTGCTCAATTCTTTTGCCAACTTTAAACAGGTGCCACAACCACCCAAAAAATCAGCTTAAAGTTAGGTTAATAAAGAATATTACTTAGCAGAATAGTATTATATATTATGAATTGTCATTTTTATTATTAATACAATTAGTAGTTTAACATTTTGTTGTTTGTTATTGTTTTACAAACGTAACCAGGGCCACGGGATTGTGGTTCAAACCCCAATCATGGTAAAATCACTGTAATGCATGCCTTCTCAATACTTATGTTTTAAATTTGTGCCTGACCTTCCTCGAGGCAGCTCTCCTTCCTCTTTCTTCCAGCGTATGGTGGGAGTCGGATCTCCCTGAACCTCACACTGGAAGTCCACCGTGTCATCTGCGAGGACCACCTGATTCACAGGCCTGCGTACAAACATGGGCCGCTCTGCGGGAGAGAGAGAGTATCACAGACAGATGAGTGAGAGAGAAAACCCAACAAACATGGGCCGCTCTGCGGGAGAGAGAGAGTATTACAGACAGATGAGTGAGAGAGAAAACCCAACAAACATGGGCCGCTCTGCGGGAGAGAGAGTATCACAGACAGATGAGTGAGAGAGAGAAAACAAGAGAGAGATAGAGGAACACAGAGAGAGAAAACCCACCAAACACGACTAGCTCAGCGGGGTCGCTGTCTTTCTCTCCGACCATGTTAGTGCCGACACAAACGTACATTCCTGCATCACTCTTGCGCGTGTTGGAGATCATCAGCTTCCCGCCTCGGATCTGTGAGGTGAAGCACACAGTGATCTGTCAGCATTTTACATTTATAAAACATTCAAAAGAAACAGACCGAAAAGCAAATTCATCCCTGCTGGAAGCCAAACATTCACAGTGATGTTTTATGAACATGGTTTCTGGGCTCTTGAAGACAAACAGGTTGAAAAAACAGTAAATACAAAAGCACAGCGAGCTTGGCTGTTCACGAAGCACTTGACACAGAGATGACAGCCAAACTGATACATTTAGAATGTGCTGTTACAGCCCATTTAGTTAAGAGGCTGATAAGAACGTCAAACGGTATAACGCATAAAAGCCACTGTGAGACAGAAAAACAGAGACAGTTTTGAAGTGTGTGTATTCATGTATGTGTGAGAGAGAGAATGAGATGAAAGTGAATGAATGAGTGAATGAAAGAAAACAAAAAGAGACATAATTATTAACTTGTTTTCCAAAATGTTCATCCATGTTTATTGTTAATGTTCATACTGAACCTGTTAAGTTTTGCCAAACACTTTTGCAGTATTATATGGAAACATATTCATGACATCCTGTATTAGGGAAAAAAGCTGTGAATCTGAATTTAATCTGAATTAAACCTGGACTGAATCTGAATTGAGAAAACCAACACAGGTCAAGAAAACAAAAGAGAAAGAAACGAGAAACATGGTGAGCAAATGATGTTCAGGTGAGAACAGGAAGTGAGAGAGGAGAGTTGCAACTCACCGTTATCCTCTCATCCTTATCATTGACTTTAACATTGTTCCTCTTCCAGGAGATGGTGGGTTCTGGGTGGCCTCGTGGAGGGATGCACTCCATCACTGCAGGCTCTCCTGCTGCAACCACCACATCACTGGGGGTCTGTCGGAAATCATCCCGGAGAACTGCAGAAACACAGAGAGGGCCAAATGATCAGCCACCTGGGAACCACAGCCGGCAATGTGGGGTATAATAAATTCACTAACAGCTGTCCTCTATTGTGCTGTAAAAAGCATTTTAAGGTGTTATTTACTGCCGTGTTTTAATTTTGGTAAGTTAATTTTTCTGGTTTAATTTGTTCACAATGTTCTTGTGTTCAGCCTCTCCTCTGGTCTTAATTTGCTCACCATCCGTGTCGGCTTTATAAATAATGCAACGTTTCCTGTAACACATGCGTATGAATAATTAAATCAGTTAGACACTGACAAAAAAAAACTAGTTCTGAAAAAAATACCCACTGTTATCGATACAGACAAAAACTGCTGATAATTCTGTGAACCGAAAAGTAAAATCAACAGTAACCTTAGAAGGTCACATGACTGCGTAGGTAAAAACACAGATGCACAAATACTCAACACACACTGCAATAACCACCTGCACAAACATCCTTCAATTGACCTTCCTGCACCTTTGGGGCTGATTGTATCTCTATCTGGATTTCCATTTTATTGCTATTTATCAGATTCCTCACTACTGCCAATACTTTAATCTGACCAGCACCTCTATCAATCCCACAATTCCCCACTAAATCATTCTTCAGCCGCATGATTCCAATCTGTGTTTGCTCCTCAGAGTGAAAGAGTTGCGTTCCGATAGGATGTACAGTATGAAGTGGAAGGTTTTGATATTGCATTGGATCGGCTCCAAAAGTAAACCCAACCGCTCTCTAACTCGCAACACAATATCCCAGGCTCAGACAGCAAATGAATCCAGTGAAACAGAAAGCCTGTTTTAGAAAGTGAGGGAGGGAACATTTTCCTCACAGCCAGAGGTAACAGACTGAAGACAAACACTTAAAAAGTCAGCAGACATTAAATATTGCCTGAAGAAAATCTGTTGGCTAAATCCTTTTGTACTTTGTTACCTTGATGAGGTCATTTCAAATGTCCTTTTATCTCAGCTGTCGTTTATAAGCCAATGTGAGCAGGTGTTTTATTCCACACCATAAACTGCTCTGGGATCAGTATGGGTCAGTTAATTGCTATCAGAGCAATATCTAGAGTGCAGCAGGCCAGTCAGGTCCCAGATTAGTAGGTCAGTCAGGTCCCAGATCAGTAGGTCTTATTCTTAAATGTATTTTCCAAATAGCACATTTATACTTGTTTAATTGACCTGACAATTTTTTTTCTTTTTTGTTAACTCTTTCACTTAATCATTCTTTTCTTTTTTTCTAGACTCACCTGAACTTTTCTAAATTTAGTGTGCCAACAGACCTGACAGGGGCGTGATAACAGTCCGCAGGCAGTAATTTATCTATCTGTCTCTCTCTCACCCTCTCTCACTTCTCAAGTCATCTCACATTCACACAATCTGAAAAGTTTGAAAGTTCAGGGAACTTTTTTCACCTTCAACAGAATTGGACATCAGAAGGGTTACATAAACTTTTTGAACACTTTCTATCTATTAAACAGATTTTTAAAGTTTTGAGGATGGACTTACAGCTGTAATTTGCACATCAAGCCTGAACGATGATTAATTAATTAGAGAGAAATCGTGGAGTAAAATGCTGAATATTAAATTGGTTTGATCATTTCTCTCCGAACTCTTTGGTTTTACCACTTTGGGCAGCACTAGTAAGTTTAAACCTTTAAAACGTCAACAGTTCGAATGGAAACAAGCTTTCACAATCTCTTCGTGTTTGCAAAAACAATTCACAATTTGCAGCAACACTTGCTTGTAAAAGATTGTTAAAATAACAATAATAAACATCCACCTAACACACAATTCTTACAATGATTCAGGCCAAATCCTCGTAATTACCATTAATTACGTCTTTTTATTGTAGGTAATGCTTTTTCGAACAAAATGAATTAAAGAAGCACTTTATAATAGTCCCACTCGCCTGTCCTTCAGACGATCACCTGTACACATTAGCATTTCACGATAAAAGACGCATGAGTTTTATAAATGCGACCCTAAACACGAAGACATTAGTCACATCTGCAAAAATCCATCATTGTCACGCACATAATAGATTGACGGTGGCGGAGTCAAGCTTTACAGCTTGCAAACGCTGCTTGTCCTTCAGCGCAGCTAGAGAGCATCTCAATAAGAGTTTGATGTTATCTCAAGGTCCCTAATACCTCTTGTTGCAGAGGAACCGCCAGCGAACAGATGGAGTGTTTCTGCGGCCGGTCCTCAAGATTAGAGTCAAATATTTGGAGGAGCTACGAATCGATATAATGCAAGATTTATTCTAGTCAAAACCGACCAAAAGCCAGACAGATAAATAAATAAAAAATGCCGGACACCAGATGGAATAATAAAAGTTTCTGACTAATAATTATAGATGAGAATTAGTTGACGTGTTGAATGTTTACGTGGGCGTACGTTAATCAAGTACACTTCAGTATGATAATGTAAGCCATTACGTTTAAATTACTTCGTTAATGTCGCTGTAACGTAATCACGCCAGGGGCGGGAGGCTTCAGTTTGATGGATGAAGCTCTAAGAGCGCGCAAGTGACTGAATATATGTGTTGTTGATGAATCCAAAGCGGGACAAGAGAACAGGCAGATATTAGCGTTTGCTATTGAGGCACCCTTTTCTCACCTCTAATGGATGTCTGTCAGCTGCTGCTGTTGTAATTTCCGTCTCTTTATATGTATGCAATGCCTGGCATCAGGCTGGAACATACATTACACTTTACAAGGATGTCACAGTGAATGATGACGGGGCTTGACAAACGTGACTGCAACTGCAATGTATACCGATGTCACGAATTAAAGAAACCGTAAACAGAAGCTACATTAACAATTGCATATTTGGCTAGCGCTTTTTCAAAACGACGTACACGATGTAAATCTATGTGTTTAAGCTAAACTTTTTTAGATAACGAACTAGATTACTTGACGTTGATATTATTTATTCTGTTTGTTATGGTAAACATGTAACTTTTATTCATCAGATGGCTGCCCCTTACCGTTGGTTACACTACTTTTTAATACACCCCTCATTTTTTTTATTAAATGGCATACGATTAACAACTCCTTCAAAACAAAACTCATAAGTGACTCGCCAAGGTTTTAGCAAGCAGGGTTTACCTGAGTCTATTTGGGCCAGCTTGTTTCTCTGACCCTACCTGCAGCTTCAATTAACCCTGTGCACCTCTACTGGAACACACTGTATGAGAGCTTTCAACTAATTAATTTCCACACGCACTCACACACAAACAGAAATGAGGAGAACAGACTCCTGTGGGCTTACAGAAAACTAATGTTGCCCTGTCGAGCAAACACCGCATCCAGTTCCCCCGAGAGAGGGTCAGCGGGTCAAAGAAAAATCTCCAATCTAAGAAAAGAAAGTTGCTGTGCTTTCCTATTCTTCCTGCGATTCAGTGAATTCAATAAAGAGAAGGAAGCTTAAACCTCCAGTGAACGAGCAATCCACCAAAGCAATGTCACTATAATTGTAAGCTCTGCTTGCTAAGCCAACAAAGCAATTCTTATTTTCTTCAGACTTGTGGGGTGAGAGGTTCAAATTCCCAAGTATTCAACTTCTGTCGACTCCCACACTGTTTGTGCTATAAAAATCACAATAGCAAATCATTATCGCTAAGGGTACCATTGAAGTTTTTTTACTGTTCTCATCTTAAGAAATCAGACTTTGAGATATTTTCTCTGGCAAACAACAATAAAAGTAAAACAAAGAAAAATCACATATACTTACACCAGCCATATTGTGGGCCAGCCATATTGTGTGTGTTGACCTTAGTAACACCCTAGAAACCACAAAGCAACTTACAAAAAACCCTCAGGACACCTTAGCAATAGCGTAGAAAAACACTGACAACCGTCACAAAACTCTAGAACAGGCGAGCACTAATACTGTTGTGCCTTCATTCCTATCACAGACTTAAGACAAGGTACAACTGACTCAAACAGGTGTGATGAGGTATAATTTCAAACTAATTGTGAGTCATTTCCCTCCCAGCTATGTCCAAGAGGGACTAGCCTGATTAGACTCTGCCAATTACCCATAAACCCTGGGGATGAGGGATTAGACTATGACCTTCGACCCCAAGCGCCGGCCTCGGGGGAAACCCCCTTACGTTCTCCTCCTTTCCATCTTTCTATCTCTAAAAACAAAGTCGGTGTAATCCAACCCGTGAGCACTCCAGTCCACTTCAATTACCACCTCCTCCTGATACTGGAGCAGCATTCTGTGGGGCATGGCTAATGAATCCCCCGACTCGCAACCTTTCCCCTCTCCAAAATCAATTCCACATCCACAGTCCTTCATTAATTTTAAAGTCGGATCTTTGACATTGTAAGCAATCCCTTAAAAATACTCCTATGGCTCTGCCGGGGGCTTTCACTGGCACCCAATGCAGCTGTCTGTGAAGTAATGAGTCTGTTTGTTTGAGTCACAGAGCGGCAGGCCGAAAGCTTTATAAAATCAATTGGGAGATGGGCAGGAGTGAAGACAGGTCTTGCAGGTCTGTTTGAGGTCTTTCTCAACATAACACGCAGTTTGCATTGCCAAGATGTGCATTAAATGTAGTGGTACAGCTTAACCCATAGGTGAAATCAACACAGGTTGTTTTATAAGGTATTCTGGCTACTTCATTTACGTATCTTAGATGTTTCTCCTAAAATTAAACAGATATAAACGAGTTGTTAACAAACGAATGGTGATCCCATACTGAAATCTAACACATTATTCTGAGCACAATTTGTGACATTTTGAGGGCATTTATGAAGCTCTAAATAAGGCACACTAAAATTACTGAGATACTAAACATAAACATCTAAGAAACAAGAGACTCCACTTAATGTCACAACTTTCAAGGAGAAGCAAATATTAAAGATATTAAAGATAAAATCTCATATACGATGTTTTCTCAGAAGCTGCAGAAGCTGTATCATTTCCACAGCTTCAACACAGCAGCATTTTTAGGTTTACGCTGAACACAGATGCATGAGTGCGCAGCCCCTGACGTCTAATGAAAAGGTTTATCGTAAAGTGTGATCATCAAGCGCGATCAAGCACTCAAGAGGACGTTATTTTGTTCCCTCATAGCCTGTATGCTTTATGAACCCTTATGAATAAAATGTAATATTCAAATGCATGTAGGAGAATGACAAATAGCTCTGTCTCAATGATGAAGGGTTTATGTTCCTACGGCCGCTTCCGGCAGGCGAGTTGGTCGTATGTCAATCTGTCCTCTCTGCATGAAACGATC
>JAZGTJ010001612.1:25411-40541 GCA_036877575.1 Botia almorhae | reverse complement strand
TGATTTTATAAATAATAATTAGTCCAATGCCACAGCTTTCACTTTGCTGTCACTTGAAAATACATTATAATCCCACAAACTTGATTATTCATTAAATGTGCTGATGATGCAAAAAACCATAAACAACCCCTCCCTGCCCCAATACTCTTTTTAATTAAGTGAGACCATTGGTTACATTTGGATTTATAGATAGTACCTGATGAAAGAAACAAGGCCGTGCTAACAAATTCATAGAAGCAGCAACTTTTGCTTTCTGATTAATGACAAGTCAGAGGCTGACAGGTGTTTTAATTTGATGTGATGGCTGAAAAAAAACTGTGCCTTTCAAGGGCCATTTATGGAGCTTGTGCAGCACATAAGGCTAAATTCCCTCTGATGGTTCCTAAGGGACCTTTTCTCACTGCACAGCTCTCTCTCTCACACACACACACACACACACACACATTTGCTTCCCTTTACGCAAGTGGAGTGCAGATTTACTCGCTTTGCGTCAGTGGGCTGTAATAAAATATCCCTGCTGGTTATCTAATCAATGGTTAGAGGAGAGGTCCAACTTCACACGGGTTAATGGGTGCCATTTCACTTAAATACCAAATTATTGACCTGCGCTGAGACCAGGGAATACTGCAGCCTGTATCACATGACAAAGCAATGGAGGGGGGGAGTGGGGGGTCATGGGAGTTCTGTCACTGTAAAAGACAGGTTGAATGTGTAAAGAGATGTTTAAGTCACAAATGCAGGGTAAAGAGACAAACAGAGGACTTCTATTGATCTTTTGTATGATTTTATTAATAGCACTAATGACAGTCACATGCATTTCTCAGAATGCAGTGCGGACACATCTGTCAGCATCACTGATGGGTCATCACTTATTTGCACCCGTTGTCTGCTTTAAGCACTCCATTCACTTAAAGAAACATGCAAAATAGGTAACAACGTTGGACTAAACGCATTTTGAACATTACCTCTGTGATCCATAGTTTAGAATTGGAAAAAAAGAACCTCTTCTTTCTTACCTCTTTATAGTCTGAAAAACGTTTTTTTTACCCTACAAAGAACTACTGATGTTAAAAGTTCTTTGTTGAACCATATTGCCAAAATGGTTCTTTTATGGCATTATGAAGCGCCTTTTTTAGCCGTTTACTGCTTACTTTCTGTCATAGGTAATTGCACAGACTAATTAGTGCAAGTTTTGTGAATGAGGTGCAATAGAATAAAAAACTCATGCCACAGTGCCATTCCAGCACAGACAGCACAAAATAAGTTTACGAATTAGAGAATTAGAGTCTGAGTTCAAGGACAGCTTGCTTTCCTCACATAAGCATTCTGCTGTAGTCTGAGCCCAGTATCTGCTCACAGTGCATTGATCTGCAAGCCTTTGTAATGGACTCAAATATCAACTCTATTACCACACACAACCTGATTGCTGTGTGTGGCTACAAAATTAACGGTAAAGGAGCCAGCTGGTCAATATTCATTCTGCAGTAGAGATTACTTGTTATAGGAGAACAAAGGTGTTCCCTGGCTGGCCTGGACATCTGAACTCCTTGTCTAGTACAATTTAAGCCAGGTATTGATTTAGTTTCTATATTGTGTCTCAGAATAAAAAAAGAAGAACAAAGACTTGGGAAAAGTGCACAAGCACTGACAGAATCATCTAGCATGCAGCGAAAATACAAGGTGTATTTTGTCCCCTTTCCATTGTGGACAGCGGTCGGTAACATACGGCAAATTAAATCAATTCATTCCTGCTAGCAGATGGGTGTTTTAACAGTCAGTTAGCCTTTAGATAATTGAGGCCTTGACTCTGAAATCATAAAACGGATGACTTGTTTATACATTTCCCCAGAATAGATCACAGAGGTTAAATAAATAAAATCCCATTTGTCAGTCGGTAATAAATGGCACAACTGCCCCCCACCCCCATCCCGACAAACACTACTGTTTGGCCTAATAAATACAGAGGAGCCAATGGAGGCCCTCTTCTATTGATGGGGTAACAGCTTAATGAAACACTCTCTCCCTCTGCTTGTTTTCCCCTCTCCTCCTGCACCCAGTGATAAGTAGCAAGGCAACCAAGCCTGTAATTACAATCTTACAGAGAACCGGGCCAATCTGTATATAAATCTCACCATCCAATTACAAGATGTAATAATTTTGCAGTCAAGCTGGTAATGAGGTCTAATACTCATGCATGTGATAATCCCCCCTGGATGCTGACTCTATCAGATGTTAGCTTTGTAATTATACTGGCAGAAAATCATTATTTCATGTTCAGCAGAAAAATGAGGTTGGTGGTGAAGTTAATTTTCTCCATGCTCTGTGAAGCATAGACAAAATTTTAATGATTTAATCATTATCTACGACACTGTCTGCAATTGACCCATGTTACTTGTGTGTGGCTAAATTTGCACAGTTAAGAGTCCCTAATACATAGCAAATCCTGCCAGGTAGCTGATCGTTTTTTTATAGTAATTGTGCCACAATAAAACTATTACCGTAATGGAAAGGAAATCTATATTTTGAAAGCTGCTGTCTCATTTAACAGCCACACATAACCTAAATCAAAATTTAAAATGTGCGCAGTTAACAGAGGTACATTATCATGAATGTTAGGGTTTAAGGTGTTTTTTCTTGATTGTTGGCCTAAATGAGGCAGAGAAGGGTCACTGTTGTTGAGGATGTTGAACAGATTTAAAGCCTAATCCTAACACAAGGAGGGTCACTGGAAGGGTCAGCAGTACACTCTCTGTGAAGTTTATCAACTCCAACCAACTGGATGATATTGAAACGAATATGTAAACTAGTTTCTCCAACAATCACTGTATGGTGTTTTGGTATGGTTATCATGATGAAAGTTTTCTTATGGGTTCTATGGCCAGTAATGAACTATAAACTTGTCATAATGCCATAAGCAGATAATCTGTTAAGATGTTTTACTGTATATGAATTGTTCAGGCAAAAATAAGGCAGACTAAACACAAAAATAAACTAAACACAAAGAGAGAAATGAGGAAAAAAAGAGAAATGAGATCCACACTACAAATCAATCTTTAAAGGTTCTGAGTGAATATAACTTGGAGTAATAGGGGACATAGGCCAGTAGTACAGTATTTAGTATTGAGATTGCAGTGGCAGATGACGTAGACAGTAGTTAAATATTTCTGTTAGCATTTGCATCATCATCCAGCAAAGTTAAAAACTGCAATCTGCACATCATCAAATCTCAGCTCAGCTGGTCTGGGGTCAGTTCGTGTGGAGCGTGAGCTAGGCCTGACTGATGAAGGCTGACCTGAGAGAGCAATCCCTTTATTTTAAGGGATTAAGGAAAGGATATGAGTCTTTTTTAAATGTTAACTAATCCAAGAAAGCACATAGTGTGGGTCACACATATTTCATGAGCTAGCAAACAGAACTCCCCTAATAAATAATGTATTGCATATATACAGAATGCTGACTTTCTGGTTCATGTCTTATACAGTACATGGATTTAAATATATAATGCCTAAAGAAATTGCTTTATTTACCCTGTAAATTTGAAGTATTTTATGTTATGCTTTAATTTATATTCATGCGTTTGGTGTGTTTACTAAATCTGACACTTTCTTAAATCACTTCATCAAAACTGATATGATGCTAATCTGAGCCACTCAGAAAAATGATTCTATCACCTTTCACATAACTGATCTCAAACACATCTCTTTCCAATGCCTCGCGCAATATTATTTGGCAACACCTTATAATGCGATAATGTAAGATCCGGTGTAGCATTATATTTGTAATCAGTTCCATCTGAGCTCAGGCAGAAAAGCGCGTTCAGGATCAAACTGTGACTACAAAAGGCCTGCTTTAAATTCCTAAAGGTGTCAGAGGATGGAGATCAGGCATGAGAGCCTGTTACTTTCGCTTTTTCCCATTAACTGTTATTTAAATGTTGTCAGTCAAACTGCAGGCTGCATCTGGCATCCATGCTATGTGAAATTTATTTATTGAGAGTTTTGGTCACACATGAAAAGTTAAGCAGATGGTGCACCCGCACACATGCTGGATGTGACAGGAGGATCCATCCTCACCCTCCCCTCCCTGTTTTATGTATAATCTTTATGCCTGTCTGTTTCTGGACACGAATGCCGTTGTTTTGCCATTTTAAACCAATCTAATCAGTAGGATGTTAAACAAGAGTGGCTCCTTTATGCATTGGGTATTAGGACAAGCAAATCACTGCTGTAGATCGCCAGAATAAGCAACTCCAGCTGATTCAATTACAATGGTCAGGCTGCTTTATCTGCCCGTGACATCATTTCAATCAAAATGTAAAATAATCCAATGCAATAGATGCAATAGCTGAGATAGCCCAGATAGGACACAGACTGCTGCTTTTAGTCATTTAATAAAAAATGCAAAGAAAAAAAAAAAAAAATGAGACATTCTTCCCCTCTGACAGCTGTGTGGAAGTTGCCCCAGCCAAACTCTATTACTCTGTGTAATTGTATTCAAAAACGAATGCGGGCCGAGAGATTATGTATTTTTTATGAGTCAGAGTTATTATTAAAGACACAGCCTGCCGATTGTTTCCTCATGTAATTAACAGATGCATAAAATTCATCCTTTAGTTTTTGAGTTAGCGACAGCCATTACCAGCTGAAGTTGTGTTTGTGAAAGAATTGAAATTTCTCCAAGGGCTGTAATAATCACAGGTTGCTATAAATGTTCTAAATTACAGATCTGATTGAAATAGTTTTCAGGCCACTGCACTTTTAGCCTGTTTAATTAACAAAGCAAAACCCACTTTGACAGAATATAGGAATATCCTCACCAGAGAGATGAGGGGGTGGGGTGGTGAGGGTCTTTAATAATAATACTAGGAAATTGAATGTATGGGAATGTACAACAATGTTAATAATACAATGTGGGGTATCTAAAACAGTGTAATCTAATAGAAAGCAATTAATTTAGGACACAGGCTACTGCACATTTTAGTCATTTAATTAAAGTGGGTTTCGTTTGGTTGGAAACATAAAGGCTTAACACCCTTTGTCACCGTTCAGAAGGTGGTTTGGGCGGCTGCCGTGTAATGTATGTTTGCGAGGAAGCGATCACGGGTTGTAAACCTCTGCATGGTGAACCCTTCTCTCATCTTCCATGCATTTCAATATGTTATCCTGAACCTTGGTGCATGAAGTATTAAAGGATACATTGCTTTACAAGTATCGGGACCCATAATGAAATCCAGGGCTGAAACTTATTCTGTGTTTAGGCTAATAACACCCTGCTGTGTCTAAAGAACCTCCCACTAAAAGAGAATATATGTTGAGAGGGTTCAACATACATGTTCACAACTCTGTTGCAAGCCAAGGCCAAATCTAAGCTAAGTCTTAAATACCCTTTAGTATTTGTATTGAATAGCAAGTTTGGTTGGACTGAATTGGGGTTACAGGTTTAGTCACTATAGTGACTTCAGTTCTACTATAATGTCACAGCCTCACAAGCACACTCAAATCTCAAAAATCTCCAAACCTAGCAAGATTAGAGAATGACCAACTCGACAGGCTACAGTCAAACTACTTCACAATGCTGTTTATAATACATATTAATACTCTGACATAATTTCCCATTTATTTAATATATTGTAGATTGATGTATATGGTACCTGAACAAGACTGTTGTAACAGGTTATGATCTGACCACAGTATAAAAGGTAAAACAGATATATGCACTATTAGCTATAAATTAATGTAGTTAAATGGTGATGTTTGTGATGATTAAAGCTGTGTTAAGGTTCCCTTCTCTTCTAGTTAAATGACCTCTGTGCTTAGTTACTTAGACCTGTTTGAAAAGGAAACTTAGAAAGTTTTTATGTAGCTGTCATGATAAAGCCAGACCTCAGTGGTGAGCAGAGTAATGTTTATGGTTATTCAGAGTATCAGATAATGCTGCAGACATGTCCACCCCATGATACCCTACGATAAAGGTATCAATATCAATTAAAAAAGTGTTAGCTATCCCATAGCCATCAACTTTTTGTCATGTTTTTATTTCATGAAATGCATCAGCAACCACTTTACACAGAATTATGAGATAATAAAATGCATAACACTGTTGCATTAATATGACTGAAAGTAGTTTTACCTTCCTCCAGAACAGTAAAGGTTACTCTTGTATGGTGAGCTGAGGAGGGAGTGATTTTTTCCTCTTTCTAAACAAGCCTTTTATAATTCATCAGAAATGTTGACAGATGAGTTCTGCTGAAGAATATTAGAAAATGTCTCAAATCTCATATATATGCTAATAGTATGCTGAGACCGCTTGGAAGTGAGGTGGATTTTTTAATCTGCCTTGACCAGTGAGAAAAGTGGAGGAGACAAGCCATAGCACTCAACAATTTATGATCAAACAAGCCAACTATATGAAACACAGAGTGCATGCAGGGGGAGACATTTTCTAATTTAACCACTGTGTAATAACAAATAGCAACAGTTCCCGTTTTACTCCCTGTCTGAAATGTTGAATTAGTTTTTCTCTACTGTTTATTTATTTTCGCACATATGTTATTCTTTACACGTATTGCTTTATGTGTTTTACATAACTGCACAGTCAGTTTTAGAAAGTGCTCAGTGTTAATGACTTTTTTTAAAGGTATGAATGTTTCAATAAACTTTAAAATATCATACATTAATAAATGTTATTGATATGTTTAATAAATATAAATGCGTGTTTGGGTTCCAATATAACCCTTGCAACCGTACAAGTACAGTGCCTTGCAAAAGTATTCATACCCCTTGAACTTTTCTACATTTTGTCATTACAAACACAAACTTTTTTAATTGAGATTTTATGTAATAGATCAACACAAAGCAGCACATAATTGTGAGGTTTTCAAAATATTGAGCAAATAAAAATCTGAAAAGTGTGGTATGCATTTGTATTCAGCCCACTTTGTAGAGCCACCTTTTGCTGCAATTACAGCTGCAAGTTTTTTGGGGTATGTCTATACCAGCTTTGCACATCCAGAGATTGAAAAATAGCTCAAGCTCAGAAAGATTGTATGGGGAGCATCTGTGAACAGCAATTTTCAAGTTCTGCCACAGATGCTCAATGGGATTTAGGTCTGGACTTTGACTGGGCCATTCTAACACATGAATATTCTTTGAACCAAACCATTCAATTGTAGCTCTGCCTATATGTTTAGGGGTCATTGTCTTGCTAGAAGGTGAAACTCCTCCCCAAGTACTCCTCCAACAGGTTTTCTTCCAGGATTGCCCTGTATTTAGCTCCATCCATCTTCCCATCAACTCTGACCAGCTTCCCTGTTCCTGCTGAAGAAAAGCATCCCCACAGGATGGTGTGTTCAGGGTGATGAGCAGTGTTATTTTTTCGCCACACATAACGCTTTGCATTTAGGCCAAAAAGTTCAACTTTGGTCTTATCTGACCAGCGCACCTTCTTTTACGTTTTCTGTGTCCCCTACATGGCTTGTGGCAAACTGCAAATGAGACTTCTTATGTCTTTCTTTCAACGATGACTTTGTTCTTGCCACTCTTCCACAAAAGCCAGATTTGTGGAGTGCATGACTTATAGTTGTCCTGTGGACAGATTCACCCACCTGAGCTGTGGATTTCTGTAGCTCCTCCAGAGTGACCATGGGCCTTTTGGCTGCTTCTCTTACCAGTGCTCTCCTTGCTCGGTCTGTCAGTTTAGGTGGACGACAATGTCTTGGTAGGTTTGCAGTTGTGGCATACTTGTTCCATTTTTGGATGATGGATTGAACAGTGCTGCTTAAGATGTTCAAAGCTTAAAATGTTCAAAAATATTTTTTATAACCTAACCCTGCTTTAAACCTCTCCACAACTTTATTCCTGACCTGTCTAGTTAGTTCCTTGGTCTTCATGATGCTGTTTGTTCATTAGTGTTCTCTAACAAACCACTGAGGCCTTCACAGAACAGGTGTATTTATACTGACACTAAATTACACACAGGTGGACTCTATTAACTAATTAGGTGACTTCGGAAGGCAATTGATTGCACTGGATTTTTTCAGTATCAGAGGGTATCAGAGTACAGGGGGCTGAATACACGCCACACTTTTCAGATTTTTATTTGCTTAAAATGTTGATAATCGTATATCATTTTCGTTCCACTTCACGATTATGTGCTACTGTGTGTTGGTCTATTACATACAATCTCAATAAAATAGATTTAAGTTTGTGGTTATAAGGTGACAAAATGTGAAAAAAGTTTAAGGGGTATGAATACTTTTGCAAGGCACTGTACATGTGCATGTTTAGTATCTTAATTGTTTCTCACATCAGAGATAAAATGGATGTCATTTGATCCTAAAATGGATCTCTTAAGATACCCTCAGTAATCTCACAGGCTACACAAAAGTCTCACAAAAAGCTTCACACTCTTAAATGTTTACAATCAGTCAAATGTCCTGTGCTGTCTGCACTTGTTTTTGCACTTGTGCACTTTATGTATATACTGTTTAATTTATGTAGCCCTGCATGTCTGTGATGTTTAGTGTTTGTCTTATGAAGCACCTTGTTTCTGGAGAAACGTTGTCTCGTTTCACTGTGTACTAGTATATGGTTTGAAATGACAATAAACTCCACTTGTAACTTGTAATTTGTAAAAGGTCTCAGTAAAGTCTCATACTTTCACTTATCACTTATCCTATGTAGGGTTGCAATCTTTGGCCAAAGGCAGGGAAACACAAACCTGATCTCCTGATCAGATCTCTCGCTAATCTCTAATGACTATTTCAAAAGCTGACCATTTTGCATAAATTTGTACATTGGAACTCATACAGAAACGTATGATTATAAGAAACAAGCAAGCATGAAGGTGCAAACAAGTGATTTTCTGATTCAGCTGCTCAATCTGGCCATTGGATTGGGAATGATATCCGGACGTAAAACTAATGTTAACACCGAGGTTCTTAAAAAAGGCTGTCCAGACTCTGGACATGAATTGAGGGCCTAAGTCAGAGACTATGTCTTCTGGTAAACCATAGAATCTAAAAACATTGTTACACAGGATCTCTGCTGTTTCTAAGGATGTAGGGAGCTTGGGTAAGGGAACAAGGCAACGTGCTTTGGAGAAATTATCAATTATTGTAAAGATGGTGGTGTTTACCTGAGAATTGAGAAGGTCCATGATAAAATCCACTGCAATGTGGGACCAGGGGTGATGGGGTGTGGGTAGGGGTTGTAATAGCCCAGAAGGGAGATGCTTGGGGGTCTTAGCTATTTGACAGGTACTGCAACTCTGAATAAATTTAGTGGTGTCATTGAAGAGTGATGGCCACCAAAAGTTCTATAGTAGCTGTAGTGCCAGGATGACCAGAGCTGGGGGTTCCATGGACTAGAGATAATGCAACTTTAAAAGGGTTCAGGAACAAATGTGAGGTTGGTGGGGCATGCTGAGGGTGGTGGGGTCTGGTTGTTAGCTTGATTAATCTCAGTCATAATGTCCCACTGTACGGAAGCTACTAGTAACATGTCCAGAATGATGGGATCTTGGCTTAAGAAAGAGGGTTCTTCTTCAGATTGTCAAGAAAGGGTGCAGCTTTGATGTTAATGTTTCCGGAATGATAGATGACAGTAAATTAAAATCTTGTAAAGAATAGAGCCCAGCTGGCCTGTTGGGGGTTGAGTCTCTTGGCCGAGCGAAGGTACTCCAGATTCTTATGGTCAGTTAGAACTGTAAATAGGTGTGAGGCTCCCTCTAACCAGTGTCTCCATTGTTCCCATGCTAGTTTAATCGCTAATAATTCTCGGTTACCAACATCGTAGTTATGATCAGCTGGGGAGAGTTTGAGTGAGAAGGCGGCGCATGGGAATAACTTGGGGGGTGTACCATGACGTTGTGAGAGGATGGCACCAACCCCTGTATTAGATGCTATCTCCACAATAAAGGGTCATTCAGGACCGGGTGCTTAAGTATAGGGGCTGAAGTGAACCTGGAAGATCCTGGAACGCCATTTCAGCTTGGGGAGACCACTTCAGTTTACCGGATGTCTGTTTAGTAAGACAGGTTAATGGAGCAGCAACTGAACTAAAGCCTCTGATAAAATGTCTGTAGAAATTAATGAACCCCAAAAATCTCTAAGTCTTTCACGGTTTTGGGTTGGGGCAAACAGGAGATCTTCTCATCCATGGCGATTTCATCTCGACTAATTATGTAACTGCACCAGCACAGGAAGAATGTGCTGGTGCAGTGAAATTCACATTTTCCTTGATGTATAACTGGTACTCTAGTAGTCATTTGAGGATGGATCTGACGTGCTGGATGTGTTTATCGAGTGAGTTAGAGTAAATGAGGGTGTCGCCAATGTAGATGATGACCCATTTCTCAAGCATGTCTTTGAAAACATCGTTCATGAAGGACTAAAATACTGAGGGGCTATTAGCAAGGCTGAATGGCATGACTAGGTACTCACAGTGACCTGACATGGTTGAGAATGCTGTCTTTCATTCATCCCCTTCCTTGATTCGCACTAAATTGTGGGCGCTGCATAAATCGAGCTTGGTGTAGAACCTGGCCTGACGGAGTTGTTCAAGGGCTACTGGGACTAGAGGTAACGGTTATCAGAATGTAACCTTAATGGTTACATTATTTAAGGCTTGATAGTCAATGCAGGGTATTAAACCACCATCCTTCAGAATTAGATGGACGTATAAAGCCTTTGGCTAGTTCCAAATGTTGGTATGTACTCCTTCATTGTTTCAGACTCTGGTTGTGATAGGGAAAAACTCTTCCCTTAGGGGGAACTGAACCTGGAACAAGATCAATGGCGCAGTCAACTGAACAATGAGGGGGTAATTGAGGGGCCTTCTTTTTACTGAAAACCTCTGTTAGGTCTGCGCAAACTGAAAGTATGTTAGTTTTAGGAGCCTGGGAGTTCCCTTGTAGCGTTACTGAACCGATGAGATGACTGACCTTGGTTAAACAGTTCTGTTGACAGTTAACTCCCCACTGCACAATATCACCCTCTCTCCAGGAAATGACAGGTACATGTTGACGAAGCCAGGGCAATCCAAGTATTATGGCGTGATAGAGAGATGTGATGGCGTAGAGCTGAAATTCCTCAGAATGTAAAGCCCCAATGCAGAGCTTGATGTTCTGGGTTGTATAATTGATTCCACCATCGCCCAGTGGGCGACCGTCTAACGCCCCCATTGTCAAGAAGCAATCCGAAGGGGTTAAAGTGATATGATTCTTAAGGGCAAACTCTCAAGAAATGTGATAGGGCTAATAGTTGTTCTCCCGGACTCCTACCTCCAGCCGGATGATCAAACACTTCGCAAAAGTGGGCAGAGGTGTTTGGTGGTGATACGAATGGCGTGGTAGGGTTTGCGACGGCTGGTTCTTGGGGCATGAGTCGCACACCTCGTAGAGCCTTTACCAAATCCTTTCCCAGTGAGGAAAGGCGGTTAAGCTGATGTTGGTGTATGGCGATCTGTGAGGCCTGCACAGATATAGCTGCAAGAGGGCTGCTGGATCCAGGTTTGGTCAAATTTTCTGTAATGAAGAGTCAGGTACGTTTGGATCCATGTGCAGCAGTTTTAATAGAGTAATCAACAGGCGAGGATTGTACACAGCAAACAGGGTTAGAGGAGGCAAGGCAGAGAGAATAAACATTAGACAGGCAAGATTCAGGGCAGGCAGCAAACAATCATAAGCAGTAGTACAATCCAATATCAGGGCAGGCAGCAAACAATCATGAAACGGGGACAATCCAAAGTAATACACAGAAATCACAACCAGAAGATAACAGCGGAAAAACACTCGATATTGATGCACAGGGGCAAATCAAGACTTCACAATGGTAGATAGTTTGAGTCCGGTTTATATTGAGAGCGTTGAATGAGGATCAGGTGTTAAACAGGAAGTAATCAGCAGCAGGTAAGTTGTATCATGGGAAGTGTACTCCAAACTGCAGTTCCGGGTTAATATTCGGTAAACGGTTCTCTCTGGTGGCGGGGTGGAGAAGAGGCTGAAGCCTCCACCAAAACAATTTGATTTTTCAGTGCATTTATTTTTTTTCATTCCATACCCTTTTATTATCAATCACACATATCCAACTCTCAAAGCAGTTTGTCTATAAAGAAATGATTCTGTCAAATGATTCTGTCTTCTTTTGAATGATACATGCGCCCTTCTTGATGGAAATTTTTATGCAAAACAGTACACTAAAAAATTATACTGTAATCAGTCAGAGAAGCTGATTCCCTGCTCTATTGGAGCTTGTGATGAACTATTAATGGTTGGTAGCGGGTGCTTTATTTCTGGTATATTACATGTTTTAAAGATAGAGCCTTTGTTTAGACTGTGGGGTTAGTCCGGGAAAATAAAGGTTTTTACTAAGAGCTCAGTTTAGTGTTTAAGGAAAAGAAACATTCTGATGATCCTACGCAACCCATAGGAACACAAAAGCTGCTGTGAGCTCTTCTCTGATTGGTTGTGCTGATCAGAAACATCTGGTTAAGGCTTCATTTTGACTTCCGTAAACCTGTTTAGGCATAGCCAGCTATTTGATAAACAGCCATTATTACATATGGAGGATCAAGATCTGTAGTTACTTTCTCCTAAGGTTTTATTTTATAGGAGGGACTGGATATCAAAGACACATTTTGTGTCATGACAGAGGAGCTGGAAAATTCATATTTTTTGTACAATTTTTTGTAAAGATTAACGTTGTTTTTAAGAAGGGCTGAATCCATGTGTATAAACCCCTAACTGCTTAAAGTAGCTGAAGCTAAACTCATGACCGTGTACCTCTGAGAGGATTAATAGAGTAGCAATAAAATTAGTGTGTTAGCATTTTCCAGTTCTATCAAATTCTTACACCTGTTCGTTTCAGAAAAGCATTAGTGTCTTATCCTTTTGTTCAATAAAATGCTGACTTGTGCACAGTTTTGGTGATTTGACAGTGTTATTTGATTACGGCACACTTGCTGCTGAGGTGAAACATATCCTTTTGGGCAGCTTTGACTGTTAACAGAACCACTAAAGAAAAATTATTACACATCATTATGTTTTTAAGCCACGATTTACCAAGCCTGCGGAAATTCTCCAGTGGAAGCTACAAGTAATAGAAAGTGTCACCTTTCTCCTGTGTCCATCAGTCAATTAACTGTCTTGAGAATAGTTGGGGAGCTGATGGCTATTTTTATATTAAACATATGAAAGTGGAATAATCTGCTGACTTTTTTGATGTGTTTGAAATTAGAGACATTTCAGGCACAACTTTCTTTTAATTTAGTATTCTATTCCTTTCAAATGCATGGACCTTATGTGCATTGTGTGTGTGTTCAATGCACACATTCCTTATGTGCTAAACATTCTTGGGGAAGTTTCAAGATTTTAATGACAATAGAATGGTTGATAGGAATTTATATGCATTTTAAACAGATCAAAAATATGGATAACTAATTTTTTGCACTCGGGGCGTGTCTAATCTTTGTCCAATAAAATGCTAAAAAGATGTCCCTACCACCTGCCTGAATTGCAACAGGAAGTAGCACTTTCAGGCTGTGACATAAACTAAACACTATTGGCTATTTTAAAACTTAATGACTGCCCCAGCTTACAGCTTCAACATAGCAAAGAAAACTGTCCTTGTCAATACATTTTAGGAGGCCCTGGCACCCTTCCTTTCATAATACAGCGAGGTGGGAAGCTATCTTTAATACATTTGTCTAGGTTTTGTAAAAAAACATTTGTGCTGTCTCGTTTAGCAGTTAAAAGGGTTGTTGTAATGTTAGGGGACCAAACTGGATGTGGTGAGGGAATTAGACAGGGCCTTTCTCAATCTTCTGTCTTCCTTCATCCATCTGGATCTCTCACCATCTCTTTCTCCTCCTTCTCTGTATACCTTGTTTAGTGCTCAGTAATTTATGCTGTCCACTCCATTATGGCGGAGAGCAGGAATGATGATGAATGAGCAGGCAGAAAAAGGGAGGAGAGATCGGCTCTAAGGGTTGGAAATTGGTTAAGTACTTCTGCATTGCTGTGACCTCATAATCGCTTGTAGCCTCTTGGCCAGCTTGATTTATAAACTGGGCAGTGATTAATGTTTTTTTTAAGTGGCTAAGACACAGCTGGGATGCCCAGATCAAAATGTCCAAACATCAAAGTGTCTTGTCACACCTCTATGCAGGAAACGTAGGGGTAGCAGTAAGTCTTTAGGTAGCTTTAGGTAGCTATGGTGGTGATTCTACACCATAAGCCAGTCAAATTCACACAGACTATAAATCACGCATGCCGCTCGTCTTTTACACCAATTGTACATGCACACAAGGTCCTCAAAAATCTCCGGTAGGCAGCGGGTGTTTAAAACGTCTTGTCAGGGTGTCTTGTGCAGGGGCAGGTAGCCTAGTTTCAGCAGGTGATCAAGGAACAGATGCATGACCCAGACTGACTTGGACACAACACAACCATAATCAAACACACATTTTACCTGCTCTAATGCAAATGCACATGACATTGACTTAAGCCTCTTATTCTTTTATTTTATTACAATAACAAAAAGTAATATACAGTGCCCTTCATAGTAATTGGGACAATAAAGGAAAAAATGTTTGTTTGCTATGGAGTCAGGAAATCTTTTATGAATGTCACATTTTTGGGACATTTTGGGAATTGGACATTTTTTGCAGCTTTTTCTGCAGTCAACTCCGTCTTCATTCAAATTCAAATTCAAATTTTTATTTGTCACATGCAAGATCATACACTACAACATGCAGTGAAATGCTTTGCACAACCGTCTTACAGAAACAAAAGTAGAAAAATTTAAAGTCCAAAAAAATTAAAGATTTAAGGTAAAATAAGTAAAATAAGGTAGAAATAAGGATATACATGTAAAATTTAAGATTTAAAGTGTTTAAAGTGTGAAAATTCTTTGAGTATTTACAAATATGTATATAAATATAAATATATATGTACAGATGTATGAAAATAAAAAGTGCTGGTAGTGCAAGTTGGATGTGCAATGTCGCTTGAGGTGGAGTGATTGTGTTGTGTGGTGATATGTCCAGGTCCTAAGTGTTCTGGTTGAGGGCCCGAATGGCCTGCGGGAAGAAGCTCCTCCTCATTCTCTCTGTGTTCGCTTTCAGAGAACGGAAAC
>JAZGTJ010001612.1:0-25385 GCA_036877575.1 Botia almorhae | reverse complement strand
AGTCCATTGTTGGGATGGCTGAGGTCCTTCACAATCCTCCTGGCTTTGGTCCAGCACCGCCTGCTGTATATAGTCTCCAGGTCAGGGAGCTCGGTGCGGATGGTGCGCTTGGTTGATCGCACCACCCTCTGAGGAGCTTGCCTGTCCTGTTTGGTGCTGTTTCCAAACCAGGCTGTGATGTTTCCCGTAAGGATGCTCTCAATGGTGCAAGTGTAAAATGTCTTTAGCACCTTTGAGGACAGTTTAAAGTCCTTTAGGCATCTAAGGTGATAAAGACGCTGCTGGGCCTTCTTCACCAGCGTATGTGTGTTCTCACTAAACACAAGACTCAGACATTCTGCAGAGTTCTAGCCAAAGCAATAGACAAAACTGTACTCTGGGATTAATATAAAAACATAAAAGATTTGTTGACAGCAAACAGAGCATTTTTTTCTTTACTGTCCCAATACTTATGGAGGGCATTGTACCCGGATCAGTAATGAGGAATTATTCATCAAATTAAACGATTATTTTATCCAGACTGCAGATACTACTTCAATTCTACTTTTTTTAAGGCTACGTTTTGAACACTACTATTGAAAACGACAAGTTTTTAATACTATTTTGAACTGTACTGATTTCGCTCTAACTAGTCTTATCATCGTATCAAGTCTCCAAAACCTGTCAAAAAGACATGCAATAAATATTTCTCTGAAGTCTGTTTTAGGACCATTAATATTTTTGCATGATAATTCTTCACATACTATAAATGTTCATCATGGTAGAATTTGTTATGCTGTCATTAATTATGCATATTTAAATACAAAAGTAATACTGTAATACAATAAGCAAAAGTACTGTATTATAGTTATGCGAATATAATGGGAGTCTTAGTTGAAAATATGAAAATAGTACAAACTAAGGCTAAAAAAGTTAATATCCAGAGGCATTACGGTGATGAAAAACTGC
Organism: Botia almorhae; assembly: GCA_036877575.1. Taxonomy (NCBI): domain Eukaryota; kingdom Metazoa; phylum Chordata; class Actinopteri; order Cypriniformes; family Botiidae; genus Botia; species Botia almorhae. The sequence continues at coordinate 24,437 of JAZGTJ010001612.1, read as the reverse complement.
TTAAGAATTATGAAAATAAAGACATAATACAATTATGAACAGTCCTAAACGTATGTAAAAATGTATAATTTATAAATACATTTATAATTGTTTCAATTTGATTTTGAGATGAAATCTGATGTGCACATATTTAAATGTGAGATTCACCCATACTATATAAAGTTTGGTTCTACATCACACCCACAGCCATGGGGAAAATTGCATATATCCTTCAGTGAGCAGCTGGCATTTAAAGTTTGTTTGACACCACCTTAACTTTCTTGTTTTCTTCGTTCGGGGCTGAGATTGACAACTCACTTAAGACTTTCACAGCGAGCGCAGTTTATGAGGAAATTTGTTTGGACTCCTCTCTCCTGCGGGCATCTCGCTCTCTCTCTCTGCGTGGGAGGCAACGTGCTGTTTTGCCCTGTACACTGGAAATGGCAGTGTCAATTAAATATCACTTTCAATTTCCCTGTTTTGTGATCCCTCCACTACTAAGCACCAATAATACCAACCTCCTACCTTGTCATGGAAATGATTGATTACACTTGTCTCTCCCTATATAGAGACATTTACATGAAAATAAGGGAAGCAGGCTTTTGTTTGTATGGAACTGAATCAGAGGAAGCAATTGAAAATTTGATATTCATGTGCGGGACCGAGTGATAATAACCTGGGTGCTGGGAATCGGACATGTTTGGCTGGATTTGTGTGGAGAGACACTGTTGTGTAGATTTTATTCAGCGAGTAAAATGATTTTGTCCTGTTGTGACAGAAAGCACACGTTATTTGAGCTAACATAATAATCTCTCACTTTTTGTGTTCCGCTGTAGACTTTTTCTGTCTTTCCAGTCGACACATTTTAGATGAGATGAAAGTGTATTCATGCCTAACAAAGCTTTGTTGATAGTTCTATATTCTACAGATATGATTATATAATCAAATCTTAATCAAATCTGTCATTGCTACAAGTTAAAAAAATATGCCTCAGAGAAAACAACAGTGTTCATTTTAGTTTTGCTTTAGTGAAATAATGACTGAAATCTAATGTCAGAGTGTCATAAATTATATGGTTTAAAATGTCTTTTACCATTTGTTTTCTAACCCCTTGCCCTAATAACGCAAACGTGTGATGACTGTTGGCCTGTAGCTTAATGGGTGTATGTCTGAGGACAGAAACCAGGTGCTGTGTAACTGAAGGATCAGCCTGCTGGTTTTGTTCCCATGCATGCCTGTAGGGTGAAGGAATTCGGGGCCCATGGGCCCCTGCTGTTCATCCAGTGTTCAACCAGGCAAGCAGTTCCACAAGCATGCTCTTATATTAGATACCCCATGCATTAGGCATCAAATTTTGCCCAACAACTGCAGCCTGTTAACTTGCATGTATTTACTGATACTTAGATGTAACATACTTAAGCATGTCCATGTATGGTAGTGTTTGTGTTTTATTCAAGTATATGATCTATAGTTGCACAGTGACGAGGCTCAGGCATAAAGTCTGTTGCATATTATAGCTTTCTCTAGCCAAGAATCACTTAGGTGGAGTGTGTCATCTAAAATAACCAATTACAGTTCATTATTTTTTAGCATGATGCTTGGGCCAGTAATTCTGAAATTAATGATACCGTAATAATGCAGTACACCACTGTGTAAAAAAGTCCAAAGTTCAATTAACTAACAATGCAGCTGTAGCCAAAAAGTAATGTACAAAAACAAGATTTGTACATTATTTGAAGGAAACGTGGGTGTTGCATTTCTGGTGTAGTTAAAGCTGCAATCCATACATTTTTGGCTCTCTATCACCATCTCTGTTTGAAATATAAAATTGCAGATTTTTTGTGCAATTTTTACTTGCAGGTTTTACTTTATGTACTTTTAATGTATGTTTAAGTCAAATTAAAACAACCTGACATTTCCCAGAAGACCAGAAAGCCTAAATTATAAATCATAATTATAAACATACTGCTGTAATTTGGATTGAGGTAAGTAGAATGTTTTGAACACATCTGTTACTTGCTCAATAACTGTTTTTGTTTTATGTTTAACCAATAGAAATGGAGTGCAGCTTTAAGTAAAAAGAGCCAACCCCAAGAGACTATGATATTCTATTGTTTGGAACCCACCCTAGTGTATTTTATTTTTATTATTGGCCATCAGGTCTATTCACCCAAACAATTTGTTTGTCACAAAAACTATGAATTAGTTAAATGCATAAGATTAATACTCAGATGGATGTTTTGAAAACCTGTTGGAAACAGTAATAGTGACACTTGTCAGGTGCCCTAAAACTCCTGAAAATCCTTTAAAAATCTGACAAACTTTGTCAAATCAACTTATGACTTCCATATTAAAAGCACTAAAAGTATTAGCTATAATGTAAACAAAACATTTTCCTGTTAGACTGATACAAACCCATGCTCCTCAAATGCCAACCAAACAGATGGTTTTGGGCAGCTCTTGCTACAATTTTAATTATACAATAAAATTCTTACAATTTTATTGTATAATATGCACTAGATCAATCCCACCTGCGGCTGAGACTACATGACCTTTCTATCAGAGGCCTCACTTTCTCTCTCTTTGTCTCTCATCCTTTCTCTATCATTTTTTTCTCTGGCTCTTTCTATCTGTAAACCCCTTTTCTGCATGCTTCACTGCTCCTAATGGTCTCCTCATTACCACCTCCAGAGTTGTGGCTGAGCTGGGAGAGAAACTAAATCAAACGATGGACACTACGAACAACTTGGACATTCTCCCCTGCAAGGCTTACCCCCAGATATGAGGATGTAGTAGACAAATGCAGGGCTAATTTAATTAACTAGCTTCCCAGTGCCTGGGCAATAAGCTTGTGTTCAGGGAACCTCTCTGTAGAGAGCTGATGACATCGTATGGCTGTGTGCAATATGAGTCACTTAATCTTTAATTGGACAATTCATCTGTGCAATTCCAATATTATTTAACACATAAAGCTACCTCTCAGTGGTCAATTTAAAGACAATCACTCTGCTAAATATCCCTTCAGCCATGACCACCCAGTTAATTATGTTTCATTGCAGGTACTGATTGTCATTTTTTTTTAAAAGCAGTCCACCATGAAAACATCTTTTTCTTTTTTTGATGTACATTTAAAAACATTAACAGACAAAATGAGAAAATAATCAACAGGTAAAAATAAACAAATGCTAAATATTAATTTAATAGTGTATATAACTATTATTGTGACACAAGTGACACTGTCCAATAGTGACATCAGTGGTTGAAGGCGTGATTTTGGGGCTGAGGAGCTCCATAATCAGTTTGGCAAGTTTGAATATCAAAATGAAATAGGAATTAATTAAATAAATGTGCAATAGACAAAACTGTTACTGCACATTCCCTGCTTTTGTTAACAAATGCAACAGGACACAGCTGATCATGAAATAATTGTAATTACAACAATTGGCTTACAACAATTGTACGCCAACTGTCCCAATACTTAGGCTCACATTAGATAGAAGGATGAACTGTTTTTCTAAATTGGTAAAATATACTTATATATAAAATCTGTTTTATAGTTAGTTTTATAGTCTGTTTTATCAGTCTGTTTTAGGACCATTAATATTTTTGCATGATAATTCTTCACATACTATAAATGTTCATCATGGTAGAATTTGTTATGCTGTCATTAATTTATGCATATTTAAATAATAAAGTAATAATGTAATACAATTACATTAATAATGTAATACAAAGAAAAAGTACTGTATTATAGTTATGCGAACATAATGGGAGTCTCCGTTAAAAATAGTACAAACTAAAGCTAAAAAATATCCAGAGGCATTACGGTGATGAAAAACTGCTTACACAAAGATTTTTAAAATGCCATAAAGAACCATATTTTGTTACCCAAAGAACCATTCCTTTTTACCTCTTTATAGCCTAAATAAACGTTATCCACTACAAAGAAGCTTTTGTAAAACAGAATGTTTAATAAATGGAAATTAAAAGTATAAAACCATGCAGCAAAAATGTCTTCTATGGCATCGTGAAGCACCTTCATTTAGGAGTGTGCCATAATCTATACACATGCAGTTTACCAATTCTCACTCCCACCTGCAGCATGGTCAGGATCCCTCGGTGTCACTTTTTAAGGCACAAGGTAGCCCTATGATATTATTTTTCGACTCTGTTGCTTTCGGTTGCTTGCCTTGTGTATTAAATCAAAATGCATTTAATTCTTTACATTTGTAAAGGTAGATATAGGTAGATAGATTTATAAATACTTTTATAAATATTTTTTTAAGATATTTTGGAGCATCTAACCCCACACCTACCCTAAACCTATCTCTTTATTGTTTCTCAACAATTAAAAACACATAACAGACAAATAAAAGCACAGTCATCATGCACTTACCTGGAACTGATCACTTCCTGTTTGTCACCTGGCCGCCATTACCTACACGCTGTTTAATCCGGACTCACTCATCTACTCATTGCAAAGTCTTGTTTGCCTTGTGCTGCTTTTCTGAGCATTTTTCCATTGTTTATCTGATTGTCTTTTGTGTATTACCTGGATTGTTTATCGATTACTGATTCTTGCCGGCTGCCTTTGTTATTGGACTGTTTAGCGTTATCGCTGTTTGCTGCCTGCCGCGACCTAGTTCTGTTCTACCGTTTATGATTGTCTGCTGCCTGGCCTGACCCACCGACAACGATCTTGTTTTGCTTCCATTGTGTTTGTTTGCTATTGTATATTCTGCCTGTTGACCCTGTTAATAAACTGTGTCACAGATGGATCCCAATCAGCCCGACTCGTCATTACAAAATTACTTGTGTTGCACTGCAAGTCCCCTAAAGCCATGCAATAACTGAAGGACATGTGTATATGAAAAACAGAGTAAAACCTAATGTTTTAATAGCTGAAAACAATCACTGTCCATGAAAGAACGCAGTGATATCTCATTCAAAAGAAACACACGAACATTTGCATGATGCACAGTTTCACAAGACATAATGTTTTTTCAGGTGGCATTTTTTAAATTACATAAATTGTGACTGCAATTACATCTGCTTGCATCGAACCTGTGTAGGGCTACCCTGCGGATTAAAAAGCGATGCTGAGGGGTCCCGACCAAGTATCAATATATGACAAATTGGCAGAGAGAATGTGTTGAGAAACATGTCAACATCAAATTAACTGGAGCACAAATTTATGGCTGCAACAACTAATTGATATTATCGATAATGAGAAAAATCGACAATTAATTTATATATTGATTAGTCGTGTCTGCGTGCTGTGAAAGAAAACCGTACAACAGTGAATAACTCATTTCTATGGACAAAATGCATATGGAAAATAGGGGAGGACACAGAATCCTTAAACTTCAATGCACAAGCGCGTCAAATAGCACAGTAGTAGAAAAGTGCAATAATTCTAAAATAAAAATTTTGTTAAAATATTTATTGTTGGAAATTAAGAAATGAATTTAAGTTTTTTTTTAGGTTTTTAAAATTCTACATATAACCTTATTTATGAGAGTGGTAACAGTAAAGGCCCATTAATGTAATACAATTACTATATTATATCACAAGTGTATGTGTTCTTCATTCCTAATGCAAAGTAACTTTGCTTTTGTTTATTCTTTTATCTTTGTTTATTTGTTTTATCATTTTTAATGTAGTAATTTTTGCGTTCAGTTTTCAGGTTTAGAATATAACATAGGTATTTTAAACTTTTGCTTATAATGTACATCATAGTCTACATAGCAGATTCAATCACTATGTTTGTTATCGTAGGCTTTATATTACACATTGTTTGGTGGACAGCATTGGGCAGGATGAAGAATAACAATGTTTAAAATAATGCATCAAATAATTTTAAATTAAAAAATAATATTTAAAGTATAACAACGCTTGTTATTTTTTAATCCGATTAATAACCAGATAATCAATCAGCAGCCCTAGAGAAGTTTTGAACGGAAAAGAATGTTATTTATTTCTAAAAACCATGTTGGCAAGCATAAAGATAGTAGTTCACAGTGTGTCTCAATGTGCTCCTTAGTTCAGTCAACCATTTCCCCACTGTAGGGCCCACTGTAAAAATCCCTGCAGTGCACTAAAACACATTCTCATAAGAAATTCACATGATACACCATGAAAACCAGCGTGCCTTACTTCCTCATATTCACCTAGATTAAAAAAAGCCCTTTTAATATTTATTAGTTAATTTTTCTAATTGTACTTAAACCCAGATGTTGATATACACCAGCAATGTTTTAATGCCATGTAATTATATTGCAGGTAATTGGATCATCAGTGTCCCCATGTTTTGTGACTCAAATCCAGTCCTATTGCCTAAAATTGGATTTTTAATGCACTTATTCACAATCTATGGAACTAGGGAATGAAATAAGACATGGCTTACGCTTTTTATGAAGTGGCATTGTGTTGTTTTGCATTTGCATTTTTGCTGATAGAAGACGCTACGATAGGAAAGCAGATATATGAAGTCTGTTTGTCTTTCTATAAATATCTAAGTTAGAGTAATATGCAGATATGCAGTTCAGTGACAAAGTGAAGAAGGAGGGGAGAGATAATAGGGAAAAATCAGATAGCAAGCACAGGTATTTCTCAAACGGAGCTCCGTCTTGCGATAGCCCATGCATATATGGTAAACAGCAGATTAGCCCAGCCAAATCTCCTCATGCACCTCTGAAGTCCTTTGTCAAGTCACAGAGGGTAGGGGACTGAGCCAGCGAGCATGTTTACATAGCTTTTATGAGTATCGTAGTCCTGTATCCCATGGTCTACACTTAAACAAGGTCAACCCTGCAAGGAAACAAATGAGAAGTCCCATATCACTCTTTGAACAGCGCTGCGTTACTGGGGCCTCTGTGTGTGTGTGTGTGGTGATAAGCTAAGCACCAATGCTTCATGTGAGGCACTAATAAACAAACACTAGCTAAGTTGCTTGAATGTGAGCACTGATGCATTAACAGCTACCACTGTCTGAATGGCTTAATCTTCCCTTGTTTTACATTTTTATTCAAGATTCGTGTTAAATAGGGAAAGATCTTGCATGTTCTTTTATTTATTAGTTCCTCTCAACAGAATCAAATTTATCCCTTCTTTCGCAATTTTTGCCAAGAGATTTTGTTGCACATTTAGATTTTGAGAGGCATTATTTGCTCTATACAGGATTTGTGATTATGTTCCCATGTTACCATTTTTCAAACAAAGAGCTAGTCTTTAAGTAAAATTAAAAACAATTGTTGCTCGTATGGCTTTGCTTCTATGGAAACCAGGGAAGGAAGGATGTTTTAAACTCTGATTTGTTGTAGGGTTCAAAGTTTGTTTAATTAGGCCTTATTAAGCTTAGCATGAATCAGTCTGATTTTTAAATGCTTATATTGCTACTGCTAATGATTCATGCTGTGAGTTTTCATTTAAACATTACTTTTGGATTACTTTTAGAATCGAAAATTAAATAAATTAATACAAAGATGATAAAGATAAAACATATCCTTCTTTCACAATTTAAGATGAATCAAGAAATGTTAATGTATTTCTAAGACTTAGGAGATTTGTTTTTTTTCCCTCAAAAGTAGAAATGATCAAATAAGAATCATCTACATGATTCCCATCCCTGTAAAAAGTACTGTGGCAATACTGTGGTACGATATAAGATGATCATAAGCTCATAATAATAAAGCATAGTAATAAAGCTCAAAATAATAAAGATTGTTTACATGTTTACATTCATCAGGTTTACTTTGTACTTCAGGATGTATATATCAGCACTATGATATGTGTCCATAACTAATACATGATTCCAACTTTTAGAAAGTCACTAAAGTCATAAAAGATGGAGCTATATTTTGAAATAATGTCCCAATGATCATTTAAATGCTTAAAGTAATCTGTATGTAATGGGTGCTAAATATTGCTTTATAAATATCATGTAAACATTGTTTTGTGAGTTTCTGGCAATGATGCTCCTTCAAATCCTTGTTTCATTTCTCTCTCTCTCTCTTTCTCTCTCATCTTTACACTTTCCTGCCCCCTTTGTCCACTTCTTACTCGTGGTTAGCACCCAGTATTCTAGAGCATTGATCTGGCTTACCACAGTGTTCAGCATCTCTGGCATGTGTTTTGAATGTACTGGCCATTGTGACCCTGAAGACGCCACACAAGAAAGGACATTGTTTCTCCGGGGGCCGATTCACAGGGTTTTTCCCAGAGTCTCCTGGGTCAAGTTTTTATAAGACCTGTTTGGTTTTCAAATACTCTCTCCTCCCTCGCTGTGGCTGTAGTGTTCAAACTTGTCTACATTTACTTCTTATGTTTTTGTGCATGGTCAATGGCCTTTTAAAGAAAAGTGGCTGAAATAAGTCTTTATTCTCCCTTTGTTGGCTCATATTCGCTGTTTTCATGAACTCTGGCCCTGGCCATGGCAACAGCAAGAAAAATGTTAACAGTGATTGACAGGATTATGGAACCCCCCAGTCCTCGTACGCATTTCAAACACCAACAGAACAATGGCGTTGGGTGTGATTGAATTAATGAGCTAGCGTAGACTGTCAAAGGAGCACACATACTTTACATAAACCTGATTATCTTTGCATAGCAGAAACCAAAAAAGGCGGGGTGTGGGGAAGCAGGGTGGAGGGCTTTCATTGGGTACCTCCAAAGGAAGCATCAAAGTGTGGGTCGGGGCTTAGAAAGGGTTCTGGCGAGGCAAGCCCGCCTGGTCGCTTCTGCATGGGCTCTGCCTAGCATAAATCAACCATAGGGTTTTAACAAATATATTCAAGGAGCCATACAGGCCTGAAAAACAACATAATTTTTCTTCATCTACGCCTCACTTTCTCTCCCACAACACATTAGCTCCAGGCAAGGCACTTTGCTTGCTGACATTGTTGAGCCCAAACATTCTATAGATCTCAGTGTTTCTCCTGTCTGACCTGAGCCACTCTGCTCTTAAAGGTGACACTGACATCACATGGCGTCATTTTTTTTCCCAAACCAGTTAAGTGCAAACCACGCCCCCTATGCGAAAACCACACCCTGCAGCCATGACTCACGTCTCTGGCTCGATTTCATTAGTCAATCCGGTTACGCGGTCAGATGAGAATAAAGAAATACAGAAAATCTTCTTTAAAGTTGTTTAAATTAAGTTCTTAGCAATGTATATTACTAATAAAAAATTAAGTTTTGATATATTTATAGTAGAAAATTGACAACATATCTTCATGGAACATGTTCTTTACTTAATATCCTAATCTTTTTTGGCATAAAAGAAAAATGTATCATTTTGATCCATACAGTGTGTTTTTTGGCTATTGCTACTGTCACGGGTGAAGAATCACGCAACAAGGCAGGCTCAATGAAAAACCCCGGAGGGTGGGTTTATTACAAAAAAACAAGGTGATGAGATGGGCAGGTGTGGTGGACACAGCGTGACAGGTGCTCTGGGTGCTCCTAGTTCCCGTGAAGAGTGGGTGTCCAGACGTGCTCCAAATAAACGGGCTGACGGTCACTCTCTGCTCTCTGGGGTAGTAGAAAGAAAACACAGAGGTTAGTCTCCATGTACATGTAACGAAAAATCTGCTCTCCCTCTTCGAGAGCGTTGGCGGCTTTTAAAGCCGCTTGTTGATGAGGAGCAGCTGTGGCCAGTCAGCTCACGATGAGGGCGTGCAGGTGTGCCGCATTTGCTACCAGGGCGACGCTGATGAGCCCGGAGACGCTCGTTACACTACAAATATACCCATGCTACTTAAGACTTTGTGGTCCAGGGTCACACATATTGTTTGCTATATAAAAGAATAAATAATAAGTTAAAAAAATGAATAAATAAAAATATATATTTTTTAAATCTTTTTGTGTTTTTGTTCTGTATAGTACATGAGTATAGTTTACTCACGGGTTAAACTACTCTGTGAGCGTGTTTTGTAGTCTATATGTAGTTTAAAACTATTTTTATTCATTTTGTACACTGTTATTAAGTTGTAAATTGTGTGTACATCGTTTCACTTCTTATACACTTGTGTATCCCTTTTGGGTATTGTAATAAAATTATTGTGTTTGGCGTAAGCTGTGTAGCCAGTCAGCGCTGTGATATAGTTGACCAATGAAATCGAGCCAGAGATGTTAGTCATGGCTCCGGGGTGGGGTTTTCGCATAGAGGGCGTGGTTTGCGCTTAACTGGTTTGGGAAAAGAAATGATGCCTTCACATGCCAAGTGCTGCCATCTGCCCCTGCCTTCCTGTTAGAAACAACTAGTGACACAGGCCTTCTGTGAGGGACGATCAGCAAAATAAGGTCTATATTATAAATAAATTTTAGGTAAATATTATTATATATATTGTACAGATGGGCTATGCTTGTTTAAATGAGCATATTTCGAATGCAACTTCATATGCATGTGATAACTGACTGTCAAATGTACAGTTGTTTGGAAACTAGTTCAGACAAAACATTTGATTGATTTATTTAACACTGTCTGTAGAAGTATCTGTAAGTCATTTTACATTTGTTCTGTAGCAAAACATTGTGTTAAATCTACAAACTTTAACAGCTGTGAAAATCAGATTTTCACAGCTGTTAAAGTATGTAGATTTAATTATCACAATCTGTATCTTTTAGTATCATTCTGATGTCACTCTCTAAAGCATTGCCACATATGTTTAAATTCATTTTTGAACTTTAATTCTTATATTTGTATAACTGTCCATTAAACAGCTGTTGCAATCTGAATGTTAACAATGAGGTAGTGTATGTTACTGACAAAAAACACTTCTGTCCAAATCCTCTCAGCATTCAGGTCTGAATTTCCAGGCCTCTGTTTCCAGTGTTTCTTCTGCCTTTGCTACACTAACAACTTTCTTTGTAATCAAGAATCGTAGAACAAATTAACTACCAATAACTAACTACCAATTACACAGTTTAATGGCATAACAGTATACATACCTAACATACCAAGAGGAAAGAGCCAATGAGCATTGGGCAAAGGAGTTGCCCAAAGGAGTTACCGAAGGTGGGTATATAAAGCCGGTCGCAGCTCGCTTTCATTCAAATTTTTCCTTCGGAGCTGAGTGTGTGCTACGCGCATTCATCTGACTATTGCTATTGGAGGTTTCCAGCGTCTGCTGCAGGTGACGGTGCAATCAGCGGATCTCGCTCGCTTCCGTTAGCGGTTCCCCTTGGCACTTTGGTGGACTTTGAAAAGAGCTTATTTCCTATAAAGAGCTCATTTTCATTATAATGAGCTCTTATGGATTATGTGGGTCTTTTTAAAGACATCTTGATGGTCCAGGAGCACCATCTCTGGCTAAATCTTGTGGAGATGCAGGACACCAACAAAGTTCACTTTCTTGATGCCCCCATCTTCCAAGGTGGCTGAGCGACCCTGAGAGCCACAGCCTGGAGTGCAGACAGACTGTTCTTTATCAGGAGATTCTCTTTCCCCTGGAGGAGGGCCAAGTGGAGAATCTTTGGTGTTCCACCATCAGGCCATTGCCTCAGCCACCTGGGGCTTCAGGTCACCTGGAAAAGAGCAAGCCCTCCCCAACATAGGGCATCTCTTTTCTCAGTATAGAGCTGGTCTTAGTCACTATGGTGGTGCGCCTCTCCAACGAGCATGCATGGTCACTGCTGAGATGCCTTAACATGTTCAGAGCCAAGACAGTGGTCCCACTGAAACACTTTCAGAGGCTTCTGGGCCATATAGCATCCACGGCCACGATTACACTGCTCAGCCTTATGCATGAGAGACCACTGCAGCACTGGCTACATGACCAAGTACCGGGATGGGCATTGCACCACGGCACATGCCGTGTGGTTGTCACACCGTTCTGCTGCCAAACCTTCAGCCCTTGGTCGGACATTGCCTTTCTATGGGCGGGGTGCCCTTAGAACAAGTGTCTAAGCATGTAACAACGGATGCCTCCAAGACAGGCTGGGGTGCTGTGTGCACCGGGCAGGCAGCTTCAGGCTCCTGGACAAGACCTCAGTGCCTGTGGCACATCAATTGCCACAAGTTATTAGCAATGCTTTTGGCCCTGCGCCGGTTTCATTCATTGCTGTTGTCCATATGAGTGTTAGTTCATATGGACAACACAGCGACTGTGGCGTGTATCAACCGCCAAGGTGGTCTACGCTCACATTGCATGTCTCAACTCGCCCGCCAACTCCTCCTTTGGAGTCAGTGGCAACTCTCGTCGCTTTGCGCCACATACATTCCGAGCCAGCTCAACCGTGCAGCCGACGCACTCTCATGGCAGCTGTAAAGCCCAGGAGAGTGGATACTCCATCCCCAGGCAGTCCAGCTGATCTGAGGTCAATTCGGGGAGGCGCAGGTGGACCTGTTTGCCTCTCATGAGTCCTCCCTCTGCCCGCTGTTTTATCCCCTGTCCGAGGTCCCCCTCTGGATGGATGCATTGGCACACAGCTGGCCCCGGGGGCAGGGCAAATACATGTTTCCCCCAGTGAGCCTTCTTGCACAAACCCTGTGCAAGATCAGGGAGGAGGAGGAGCAGGTCTTGCTGGTGGTGCCATACTGGCTCACCCGGACCTGGTTTTTGGACCTGATGCTCCTTACAACAACTTCTCCCTGGTGGATTCCCCTGGAGTCCCAGATGGGACGTGGAGGTGATCTACACCCCGATGTGGTGGCCACTATCACTCAGACGAGGGCTCCTTCCAGTGAGCCTCTTTGCTGACTGGTGTTCTTTCCCATGCCTGCAAGGGCAGGTGGTGAACCTGCAAGTGCTGCCCATGGAGGAGGCAGACCCAGCCCTTTAAGTCCCGTTCATGCCCTGCACATTTATATGGACCATACTCAGAGCTTCAGGCCCAGTACTCGTGTGTATGCCACAGTCAGCCCTTGTGCTGGGCTAGTTGCCCCATGTGTAGTGATTCCCCCTTGGTAATCCCACATGTGTATTCTCCACGATACGGTTTCCCTATTGCTGAACCCGTGTCTTTCCCTTGGCGCTGTACTGTTTCCAGTCTCTGTGGACAGTGAGCCATCCCAGTAGGTAGGACCTGCACAGAGACATTTCCCATAGGTAGTACTGCCTTGTAAGTCTATACCTCATCTCAACACATTACCTCCTTTTAGCAGGGTGTGGTCTCCGCATCGGCATTTCCTTTGAACAGACATTTTCCCCAGTGTTTCCTATGGCTATACCAAGAGAGGAAGGAGACCTGTGCACTGAGTTGCCCTCTCTTGGGGGGAAAGGAACAATTGTCACAACCTCTTGGCGACCAGGTTCCGCACCCGGCTGGGCTGCGACGGTTTGCCTGCACGTAGCGCTGGGTAGGTTACGGAGGCAGTGAAGCTATCGTACAGAGGCACGCCTTGCCTGCCCGTACTTGCATTCCTAGCTCGTAATGTGGGTCGGCTTGCGGTGTTTTCCACAGGGACCCCATACGTCAGTTTGTTGAAGTAACATCGAACGTGACTGACTAAAAGGGAACTTCTTGGTTACGTATGTAACCCTTGTTATGTAACCCAGTGCCTGTGCAGTGGCGACACACGGCATTGAGCCAGCTGTGTAGTAGCTTGGTAATAATGGCTCGTATGCCAGATACTACCTTTGAGAGACTTAAATTAATGCAACCAATAGTCTTGCCAGCCTGTCACCAAGGGAGCACGACCTATCTAAGTGTTTAGGAAACACTACGGGACAGGGAAATAAGGAGGGACTGAGATGGGGCGACATCCTCACTCTCGTGCAAGCCTTGAACCGCCTGCCCTTGGCATATTGCCTCCTTTCCTAGCATCGCTCCGCTCCTACAGTCTGCATAATGATGACATTAACAATATAGACAGCAAAAGAAATATTAGTCTGCGGTCACTTTAAGACCTAATGCACATTTCTAATACTGTATATTGAAAAGCATCGGATTGTTTACCTCTTATGTACATGACATGGCCACCTGAGCTGATTTCAGCCATTCTAGTCAATGTTTGTGTTTTTCACTTTGAAGTGTCCCACTAGCTGGTTTTTCATGTTGTTTTGCTAAACGTACGTATCTTGTCTATTTTTGACAGACACCACATCCAAGCTCAAATACAAATAAGTCAAAATAATTCACATCACTATATGCTTGGCAGGAGGCCAGAAATGGATGACAAGAGGTTCATCTTCAAAGCTGAAAAATATTATATTATTTAAAACAATTATTTAGCAAAATTTCCCCAAAAAATAAAGAAAAACAATGTCAGATTGGCAAATCTTGAGGTCTTGTGAATCCGTTTGCTTTCCTTCTGAAATGCTCCTGGTGTGCATGGAGGATCAAACAAATCCTCATCTAAGCTATAATGCAACAGACATACACGGTGTAAGTGAGGGGTTACCCATCTGTTTATATTCACAAGATGTTAAATTTATATAAAACTTGCTAAAATGAACATTTTTAGCATACACATACGTTTATGTGTATTTGTCCATTAAGTGCATTAAGCCACTGAAAAGTTGCTTTGAGCGTGCAGAAAAGCACGATCTATCAAGCCTGATTTATCTTTGACCCAAACACATTGAGGTGCACAGCAAAAATGACTGCAATCATCCTCATAATGCCGCACTTAACTCTAATGCAGCCAAGTTTGTGATTCCGATTTGCAGGATGTGCATGCTTGTGTGTAAGTGCAGCAGTTGTTTTATATTTATTGTATTGCTGATGCCTAGCATATTAAAAGTTATAAATTGTACTTGGCATTGTGACTTGAGGGGCACAAATTGGAATTGTGGGGTATCAGTGAGTAATATACTTAGCATTATTCATAACGGACCAAGATTAAAGCTCTCTGCAAGGAAAGCCTATGTGTGTCTGACAGAGGAGTTACATATGAGCTAATGCGGCCCTTTATCAGTCCATTCTGTCAGTAATAGATATTCCTGTGGGTTCTATTTACTGCTGATAACAAAATAAATCGGTGCACAATGTTCTTCGATCTGGTGTGTTTTCCTACAGTCTTTCCACTTGTTCCCATCACATGTATGAATATAAAGGTATAAAAATAGTTTTTTAAAATAAGATAATGGCTAGAAATTTCCTCTGTTAAAACAAATGTTTTGAATGTAGCTGTCTGGAGCCATTGTGACACTTAACATAATGACCTCTTTATTCAAAACAACTTAAAGGAACATGGAGATAAAGGCAAACGGAGGGAGCATTATTGTACCCAGCGTTGGGGAAGGAATGTGTTAAGAACCATTTACTGAGATATATGTTCTTACACTCACTGTTTCAGTCATAGAAATTAACTGTTTTTATGCATTTGTTTTGTCTGTAACATTCTGTTACAATTGGTTGTAACATATTTACCAGTAAATATTTAGTTTGATCCATTCAGTGTGTTTTCTTTGTTTCTTTCTGTCATAGGTTTGGTATTTAGAGTTTGAAATTTAAGTTCCCTGCTGACAACGGCAAAACCACAAGCAGCAAAATCCAACAAACAACTATAAGGTTGAGTGTGAACATTTCCTGTTGGTATCTGACCTTTTAGATAAACATGTCTGAGACAGAAGAAAACACCATTGAATTCTATCCTTAGTCTTTCTTGAGTAATGCCCTGCAGTAGTTTTGACTGCAGGTTGTGCAATATTAACATCTTTGTGTGTCCACTTGATTTTTTATGAAAACAGTTTATTTGTCTTAACTTTTTTGGTTATTTACATTAACACATTAAACATTGTTTCATGCCTGCATTTTTGTATTATTTTTCTTTTTTCATCTATGTAAAGAGGGAGACAGATATGAGCAAAAATAAAAGGATTTTGTTTTTGAATTCTTTGTGATTAACTTGACCATGGTTTATATTTTTAGGAGAAACAAAATGACACAGACACTAAAGTGATTTGTTTTGTCTGTGAGGCGAAATATATGTAATACATAAATAACACATAGAGTAGGATGATTTTTTTTATTGGGTGGAACTACTTTACCACTATTTTATCATTATGATTCAGTGCTGAGTAAAACAGTACTTAAATTTATAACAATTCTCTTAGTTCTGTACACCATAACCAACTTGTTGCAAAGCATTCTGGGATTGACATAGTGATTTAATCTGCTCTTTAGACGAAAAATGGCCAAAACAAGGTATCATAAAAGATGCAATATTTATCATTTGGTGCTCTGTATCATTTGGAACACACAAGGAGTGCATCTGATGTTTTGACTAGATAGGCAGCTTTTTGGCTGTTTGGTTGTGTTGTGGTCATGACACATTTACCATTAACTTCTGTAATCAGAAATTCTTTTAACTTGAGTACAAAGCTCTTTTTAGCATGACACAGCTGTGCAATCACCTTCATGGCTGCTCATCAGTGCTACACAGTCCCTAACCTGCTATTCCCCAGTTACCATGCTGAGAAATGGCAGATTAAACTACTCCATCTGCAGCAATTAAAGGAATGAGATGCACTTCATGGCAATTTAAGCATTTTGGTGCTCATTTACTCTTCTGGGATTAACCTCCAGTGGCCCCCTGAGGCCTGTGTGTGTGGAGGGCAGACTGAAAACAGCAGAGACTGCAGACTAGCTGCTTATTGCGGCAGCAATACATTTTCATTGTCTGTTTTTGATATTGGTTGATGTTGAGTGACCTGTGTTTCAGAACAAACCTCATAAATTATCTGTATTATATGTGTAAAAACTGTCCAATGTGAGGGTGGCAATTTTTAACAGGATATGTAGAAAAAATCTGCCTCCATGAGGATTTATAGCCAAGTATTATGCTTCTGGAAACTGTACTGCTCATTTTATCATCCATAAATAAACATCAAGAAACACATTTTAATTTTTTATGAGGGTGATTGTGCATCACAGTCTCCTAACCCTTCCCAATCTTAACGGTATAGTACCTGAAACAGTCAAGTTGTCCCTGTGGACTATTTCAGTCTTCCATCAAGCGTTTTTGACCCTGCTTCGGCCAGTTACCTGCTTCTGTGCTTTGGTAGGTTGCAGGTTCCAGACTCTCTGATAGTCACATCGGAGGGGTCAGAGAAAAATTGGAGTTGGGGGGAGGGGATTGAGCAAAGGTAATTTAAAGGTGTAAGCCAAAGGCCCCTTTTCTTCAGACAAAGCCTTTCAGTTGCACAATCGAAGAAGCTGTTCGCTCATCTTGACAGCTCCTCTACCCACAATGCACTAAGTGGATGATTAAAAAGAAATGGAGGGTTTTACTGCAGGGTATGTGTAGCCTCCCTGGAGTCCCCTGAGCTGCTGAAGCGGAGAGCTACAGCTGTCCTCCAAACAAGCCCAACATACTTTATTTATTTCTTATAAAATATTGATGTGTGTTATGAAAGGTTTAAAATAATGTGTCTAGCCATCTCTGGCCCGGCCATGCTGTTTTCCAATGCATAAATAATTCTGGCCTCTTGGACAGAGGGCCCACGCATTAGGTGGGGATGTAGCCAATGTATCACATTCTTTCTGCCTGAGAGAAAAAACGGGCCCTCGTAATTTCCAACATTTTATATAATCGGCACATCCGCTTAATAATTGATGGACAAATTTAGGGACTAAAACTCCAACACAATATGACTTTATGTCACAGGGGTTAATCCCCGCAGACAGAGGTCCAGGTTGGCTCTCAGAATTTCTCACTGCACGTTTGCAAGAAAAAGCCAGATTGCGCTTTTGATTTCCTCCCGATTTCGATGCCAGCACGATAGTATCTTGTGTGCCGTGCCCTTGATGAGGTTTGGCTTTGCATGGGTGGAAATAAAGCGACCGCTTTAGCCCATTATGAGAGATGGAGGAAATGTTTTGTTTCTGAACAAATGGGTTTTTTACACTGACATGAACCCGATTTGATTGCCTGACCAACACACAGATGTGATGGGCCGACCTTTGTATTTCTCATCTTAATATCGAGTGTGATGTACAATTATGCTCACAATTGTCAGCCAGATCTATTTGCCTGATACACACCAGGACCAAAGGCAGTGAACGCTCGATAGCAATTTCATTCTCAATGCTTCAATTAACATGCAACACGCTATACAGCTGCACTGTGGGTTGGACAGCTCAAGTACAGTTCTCAGTGCTGCGGTACAACACACACTCTTTACTGTCCTGCCAACTTAAAATAAAAGATTGCATTTAACTTTCAGATTTAACATATACTGTATTTATAGAGTAATACACTTGAGGCATTCTATTTCATAATGCCTGTGCCCTGAACTGGCACTGGTAATGCTTTAAATAGTATTGTAGTCTAATAAGTAAGGAAATACTTTGGAATGGATACCAACCTAGTGAAAAAGATAAAGTAATCTTTTCCATTTTAACCTCGAATGATCCAGAAGAATGTGATTGAGATTTTAAGGCATCAGCGTGAAATGTTTATATTGACTGTCAGCTTCTAAGGGGATGAGGACTTCAGCTGTGTCCTGATGACTTTGTGCATTGATTTTAGAGTTAGAGCTGGTTGTGGTAATGTTTCCTCTTTGTCTTTCCCCTCCTAGGGCAGCACAAACTCACTCAGAGGTCTGACTTTAAATACAGACTATAGCTTTAACTGCTAAATGTGTTTGTTGCTTTTTAGTGGCTAATAATATGAGAATTGATTCCTGGTGATGGATGGGCGAAAAAGCGTTGGTCTTATAAGTTATCATTTGTTGCATAATTTTCAAAGAAACAGCAAAAATAAAGTAATATTACAGCTGTAAGATTTTCTGGCAATATGATCAAGTTTATTTAATTAATGCCACCTAAAGATGTTCCTTCCAACAAACAATAATAAAGGTGAGACTGTACATTGTAATGTTACAAATTAATTTCAATTTTAAAGTACTAGTAAGTACTCCTAAACTAATACAATTCTAATTGATTTGTAATTTGTTGGGAAGATTGTACTTTCAAATTGTTAATATGATTTCTGTTGTTGTTAGTCTATTAAATTGTGTGTAATGTGAGCGCAGTAGTGTAAATATATATATATATATATAAATATATTTTTTTATTATGTTAGTCTTAATATTATTTAAAATTTAAAGTTTTTTTAAAGTAATTTTTTATAAATTTGAAGTTCACAGATATTGATTTGGCAAACGTGGCTTTAAAATGTAAGTGCTTTTGAAGGCAGCGTCACAATTAACACACATGACAAACTTTAAGGGCCAATGAAAACAAAGAGTATTGTATCTTTAAATGCTGCTTTGTACTTGAAAGGTTGACCTTCTTTGGCATATTCTTTGGGTATGCTGGAGACCTTTCCATAAACAGAGGTGACCCCAAGACCCTAAGTGACCTCTTCAGAGGTGTCAGGTCAATGACAACTTCCCCTCATCTGAACCGTCTTTAAAAGCAGATGGTGGTAAAAAAAAAATGCCTTGGGAAAAGTTGTCCTCTTTTAATTGTGACCACTCTTTATAATCAGTTGCCCACTGTTTATGATGACCATACCATATGCAGCTACACACACACATTGCTTCGACCTGGATGAGCCAAACCTGGAACTCTCCGTATCTAGCCATGATTAATCTGATAAATAATAAATATATCAATCTAGCCCTCAGACAAGGACAAATTTTTTAACAGCAGGAAGGCACAAGACCCCCTTCAACAGCTGCCTGTAGCTGTAAAATTAATTATTTAATGATTAATTTTTGGGAAAATGAGAAAAGTTTTGATTAATGCTGTCCAGTGGAAGTTCTTGGATGTTTGATATATGTCAAAGGCTTCCCCCAGCCACACCACCAATTCCCTCCCATAACCACCCCCCACAAGACACACACATCCCATAAACACACACACTGCTTCATCATAAGCCTTTTATCTACGCTTTATAAAAAACCTACAGGCATTTGACCCAGGGATCTGATGTTGATCATCTCAGGTCAAATTAATGTAACAATTTCCAACAACTTGTGGACATGGTGGCTTTGAATAACCTCCATTCTGTCAGGGTTCACAAATGCTTGGTAATGGAAGTATCCAAAGCTGTTTGTGCATATGAATTTTTCATCAGGTTAAATTCTCACTGGTTCTTCACTGTTTGTTGAACAGAATTGTGTCAACCATTTTATCCATTTGAACAGATTAAAATTTATATCTGCTTCTTAATGGTTTGTGGATGTGTGTCGATTTGCAAACGTAACACCTTTTTTTTCTAGAATTTATATTTTATATATAAGTTTTATAAAGTTTATTTATATATGGAAAGTTTATATAAATTATTATATATATTATATTGTATTTTTAAAAATCCATTTGTCACTCTACAGAAACAGTAAATATGAACACAAGTATAATACCATGCACTCTAAATATACTTACTACATTTTAACATATAATGTTAATGTTGATACAAAGATACAAAGTCCATTGTTGTGGCATCTACTGTAATCTAAACCACTGTACTATTGTATCACTGTGATGTTACATTTTACTTCAAGGAAATAATTCTTGAAGTATCAAGGAAAAATCAAGGAAATAATTCTTGGCTGTCTTTATCACTGGTAGCTGACATTGCTTTCTCACTATACTCATGTAGTCATTGTCCCTTTTCAAGCTATATAAAACAGTCCTGCCCTGAAGGCGGGTAACAAGACCCCACGTTTAATAGGGCCAACAACCCAACAAATCTCCCAATGTCCTGCATAATATATTTCACTGCCCAGAAATAAATAAATAACTTTGAAAAAATCTGAGCCTGACAAATCAGCTGTGGACTGACAGAGCTCATTGTGTGATGAAGCTCCACTAGTTGTTACAAGCGTCAAGACATTAGGCCAAACAATAGCTGGATTGGCAGCATCATCAATCACCAGGTCTGACATGTGACTTCAGTTTGTTTATCCCTCTCTGCATAATAAGCGATCAGATCAGGTTTAATTAGATATTGGGTAATCAATCATTGGCAACAAGGTACTTGGCTAGCAGGTCTCAGCACGTGCCTTTGTCAAAAAATAAATGACAAAAACTTAACACGCACGGCAACAGTCAAAAAGTAATGTGTGCTATTAAGAAGTCAAAGCGCTGCTTAGAGACGGGGGCCGATGAAGACAACGACGTTGGCAGCAATTAGCCCTGCCAGCAGCGCAGGCTATTTACATAATGAATGAGCAAATGCAATTTTAATATGTTTGGTTCGTGCTAAAATGCAGACGGCAGTAAGCAGTTCACACAGAACCCCTACTGGAGCATGTTTAAAGGTATTTTCTGGGATGTTTTCAGTCTGTATTTATATGTAAAATGTACAAAGAATTTATGTCATGCTGTTACCATAGGCAATAATATTTTATTTTTTCAGGCAGATGGTTCAAACTACAAAACATAACCCCCTAATGTTTATGTAAGCATTTACTGGGAATTAGTTCTAGTTTGAAGGTTTCAGGAACCAAGATGTACCTATATGATAGGTGGCCCAGATTTCATTCTCAAAAACATGTATAGTAGCATGTGTTGAATAACCACAGCAGGAAAGATAAAGCTTTTAAGATGCAGAAAAATACACAAATAAAGGGAGATGCAGAATGAAGCATCTAGGAACAAGGTTTGTGGCTGCATCTTTGAGCTCCGCCACCATTGCTGATGAGACAGTTACAACTTTACAACATCTGCCTACTAATGTTTGATCAGTGATGAAATATGCCAAGGTGACAACATCATGCTGCCTTGCATTTGTGAGCTGAGCCTATTAACATTTCAGAAGCTCATAAGTGGAGCCCTGGTGGACCCCATACTCCCCAAACAGTGCACGGGATTGAGACAACTTCACAAGTTGTCAGAAACAATATCCGGTTGTGTTTGTCAGGCAAACCTTCAAAAACCCTTTTCTGATATCTGTTTGCACTGGTGGACCACTGAGAATTTGCTTGAGGAAAAAGAACTAGCAAGTGCAAGATGAAAAGATCTCAGTTAACTGAGATCTCAGGTAGACCAACACAAAGTAGCACATAATTGTGAAGTGAAATGAAAATGATACATGGTTTTCAAAATTTTAAGAAAATTAAAATTTGAAAAGTGTGGTATGCATTTGTATTCAGCCCCCCTGCGTCAATACTTTGTAGAGCCATCTTTTGCTGCAATTACATCTGCAAGTCTTTTGGGGTATGTCTCTACCAGCTTTGCACATCTAGAGACTGAAAGTTTTGCCCATTCTTCTTTGCCAAATAGCTTAAGCTCAGCCAAATTGGATGGGAAGCGTCTGGGAACAGCAATTTTCAAGACTTGCCACAGATGCTCAATGGGATTTAGGTCTGGACTTTGACTGGGCCATTCTAACACATGAATATTCTTTGATCCAAACCATTCCATTGTAGCTCTGGTGAAACTCCTTCCCAGGTACTCCTCCAACAGGTTTTCTTCCAGGATTGCCCTGAATTTAGCTACATCATCTTCCCATCAACTCTGACCAGCTTCCCTGTCCCTGCTGAAGAACAGCATCCCACAGGATGGTGTGTTCAGGGTGATGAGCAGTGTTACTTTTCCACCACACTTTGCATTTAGGACAAAAAGTTCAATTTTGGTCTTATCTGACCACAGCACCTTGTTCCACATGTTTGCTGTGTCCCCTAAATGGCTTGTGGCAAACTGCAAACGGGACTTCTTATGTCTTTCTTTCAACAATGGCTTTGTATGTTTACAATGCTTTTTACAATACTTTTGCAAAGCACTGTACACACACACACATACAGGGGTTGGACAATAAACTGAAACACTGGCCAATTTAGTGTTGGAGGTTTCATGTCTAAATTTGACCAACCTGGCCAGTCTTTCAATTCAATTTAATTCAACTTGATTTATATAGCGCTTTTCACAAAATGTCATTGTTACAAAGCAGCTTTACATGTATGATAAATGTACACAGCACACATAGACAGACACACATACAGACAGACACACAGACAAAGAGAAAACAGGTGATATTATGCATGTTATACAATCATATATGGGCTATGAATAGATAGTATGAGAATAATTTAATAATAAGTGCAAATTTTTTTTTGATTACAGCAGCCTCCTGACGGGCAGTACAAGGGCAGGGGAGCTGCAGCCAATGGTGGCGAGGCAAAAAAACTCCAAAAGGAGACAAAACTTTGAGAGAAACCAGGCCCAGCCAGGAGAACGTCTTGGTTACATATGTAACCCCCGTTCCCTGAAGGAGGGAACGGAGACGTTACGTCAACAGACTGACGTATGGGGTCTTGCTTGAGAGCCCTATCATCTTCGCGTAAGAAAAAATGCGCCAATGAGCATCGGCCCGAGAGGAGAGAGCCAATGAGCATTTGGGCAAGCACTGCGCACCGGCACACGAGCGCTTGGCGCGTGTGTATAAAAGCTGGCAGCGCACGCTTTCATTCAGGTTCTTGCTGAGGAGCCGAGATGTGTCCCGGCCATTCAGCGGTGAGTCAGGCTCGCGGCAGGGGGACGTAACATCTCCGTTCCCCCCTTCAGGGAACGGGGGTTACATATGTAACCAAGACGTTCCCTTTTAGTCAGTCACGTTCCACAGGTTGGGTCCCTGTGGAAGACGCCGCGAGCCGACCCACGTTACGGGCTAGGAATGTTCTTACAAGCAGGCGAAGCGTGCCAGTAAAACAGTTCCCCTGCCTCCATAACCTTCCAGCGCTCCGCGCAGGCAGCAGTTCGCACCCCAAGTGGGGGCGGAGCCAGATCACGAAGGTGTCGTGGCGGTTGTTCCTATCCCCACCCCAGGAGAAGGCACCTCGGTGCACGGGTCTCCTTCCTCTCACGGGATAACCACAAGAAACACTGGGAAAACGCCCGTTCCAGAGGAAAGGCGTTGCGGAGACCACACGCCACCGAAGGGGTTTAATGTGTGGAAAAAGAGCGTATAGGCTGCGTAGCAGGACTACCCGAGATAAGTCTCTGTGCAGGTCCTACCTATTGGGATGGCTCACTGCCCTCAGAGACCGGCAGCCGAGAGGCAACAAGGGAAGACACGGGTTCACCAACAGGGGAACCGTACCGTGGAAGATACACATGGGGGATCACCACCAGGGGAATCACTACCAACGGAGCACCTAGCCCAGCACAGGGGCAGACCGAAGGCATACAAACACAAGTGCTGGGCCTGGCGTGGGGCTCCTCCGCCGAGCCTGTTCGCAGATAGGGTGCCTGGAGGAATCACAACGCAGGGTTCACCACCGGGGAAACCACATGCGAAGGAACAAACTGCCTAAGTCCCCCTGATCCAGGGGGGAGGCAAATGCAAGCGAAGACACCGAGCCAGCCCTCCCGCCCACTAACCAGTGGGCCCCAACACACGGGAGGAAACCAGCTCTACCCTGAGGTTATAGAACCTCGCAAAGGTATTGGGTGTCGCCCAGCCCGCAGCTCTGAAGATGTCTGTTAAAGAGGCGCCGCGTGCCAGCGCCCAGGAGGTGGCAACACTCCTGGTCAAGTGAGCCTTCACTCCGGGGGGACACGGCATGCCCTGGGCAGTGTAAGCCAAGGTGATGGCATCCACTATCCAATGGGCCAACCTC
>JAZGTJ010001611.1:16233-39296 GCA_036877575.1 Botia almorhae | reverse complement strand
ATCATGCTGGGATATCATGGATCATCAGGTTTTGCACAAACTTGTGGAGTCTGTACCAGCTGGAGTGCATGCTGTCATTAAAGCAAAACAGCAAATCCCCAAACTACAGATCACTTAAAGGGACAGTTCACCCAAAAATAGAAAAATTCTTCCATTATTTACTCAACCTCATTTCATTCCAAACCCGTATGACTTTAGTTCACCTGAGGTACAACGAAAGAAGATATTTTTATGTTGGTAACCAAACAACAGTATTATATTATGCTGGTAACCAAACAACAGTATTATATTATGTTTGTAACCAAACAACAGTATTATATTATGTTGGTAATCAAACAACAGTGACACTTCTTGACTTCCATTGTATGGACACAAAACCACAGAGACATTTCTTAAAATATGTCATATAGGTTAAATGATTTTTTTTTATTTTGGCGTGAACTATCCCTTTAAATTGTGCTTGTAGAATTACTCATGAAAAACTGTACTGAATTAAAAAACGCTTAATACAAATGTTTTCTCAAGCAAACTCAGTTGCTCTACAACACTCTGTAAACCTCATGTAACAGAAATGGTACAGTCCGTGCGAGAGAGGTACGCAAATGGAGAGGTAGAGGAAAAAGTGAGATAGTTAAAGTGACTGCGCCTGTCTCCGGGGACACTGAGAGAGATAGCTTTACTAAGCAGTGGGGGGAAATCAGATCACCTTGAATTAGCATAAACTATCTTCAGATGGAGATATATACACACAGTCTAAACGCAGGCAATCCCAACTGAAATAACTTCAAGTGTTGGATTACTATTGGGTTCAGCCAGGTCATTTAGCACTTAGAGAGGGTCCCTGGAGGCACGGAGAGCATTCAGGCTGGACAAATTGCACCACCGCTGTGGCAGGTCTCCGCCAGAGGGAGGGTACCTGGGGAACTCACTGGCTCAATTTACCCAGTTCAGAAACTAAGCTTGGCACCTTGAAGGACAGAAGGTGAGAGGTGGAGCGAACTCACGGCAACCGAGGTGACGATTACACGGTTACGCAAAGATTGCAGGTCATTACGGATTCAGATTAGAAGATTCTGACAGGGTCGGGGACGTGGGCCCCTCAGCCTGGAGGGAAAGGAAATGCTGAATGGCTTTTCTGAACAAAAAGAACCTATACAGTTCTGTAGGACACTGAGTGGAGCAGCCTGGGAACTTTCAATCTATTGTGAAAAGCTGGCAGGGTTATTTTGGCCTCTGGAGAGCCGTCAAGTGTGGGATTGGGCCTTTCTCATCTGGATTAAAGGGGAGAGATGATGCACAGGACCCAGACGTTTGTGTTTCTTGGCTGAAGAAGTTCTTCAGTGGGCCAGAGGTGGCTTGACTTTGGCTTTCACAGTATCAGAGCCAAAGAGGCTATATTAAAAGTCACGAGCTCTCAGTATCAAGTGGACGTGTTTGCATAAAATCAAAAGCAGAGATGCTGTGAATCAAACTTTAATGTGAACTCAGGGTGTTAAAAGCGAGCTAGGCGATCTTCTACAGAAACATTTTTTGTTATGCTGGTTGAAAGTCTCTTCACATCTTGATAGCAATGATGTCATCACTAAAGATCACTAAGTGGTCAAAATATATTTGTGTGTATTTATATCTTCTGTGGAAAGCACAGGACCCTAAAATGTTCATCCAATCATTGCGTTTGGTCTGAATCTAATAATAGGATGTCCTACTTGCCTGTCAAACTTTGTATTTGCATACCTCTGAACACTATTGGAGGAGACGTGGTTATAGAGATCGCTCTGAAGGAAGGGTGGGATCTTATGCTTTCAAAACTAGCCATTGCTAGCATCGCCGAAATTGCCTCCGTGCCTTTAATCTATCCACTTAGTATATCATCTCCTGCTACTTCACATGCTTTAATACTGATTTACAATCACACTCATATAACCCCTTTGATCAGTGTTACATCTGACACGTACTGAGAAGTAATGATGAGAGAACACATGCATGCTTACACACACCAACACACACACAGACACACACACAGACAAATCAGGTCACAAACACAACATTAAAGCATTCCCCTGCTGGTCACAAGCATATGTTGTGTTAGCATGCCACTAACCTGGTGTCCCTTCCAGGCTTGTAAACTAGCTTAATCAGAAAGCTTTCTTGGCGAACCAGTTTCAACAGAGGGACCATGCTGGTTGATCAGCATTTGTGACAAATTAACACATGGCCATGTCCACCAGCTAGACAAGCACCAAACCAGCACTAACCGGCATTATAATAAAAGTTAATGCCGGCCTTTTAATCAAGAAAGGCTACACAGAGTGTCAGCTTGTGTTCCAACAGATACATATATGTGACTTGCCAATTAAAGTCATTCTTAAAATAATATTGGCGCTTTCTTTATTTTTGTGTCTTCTATTGACCCTCACATAGAGTATAGAGAAACTTATGCTCTACATTCGCTCCTGATGCGTGTCAGTTGCAATATATTCTAGAGTGAATCGTCACTCCAAAAAACACAAATGACAGGCAATGCATCAATCATTGAAACAGCATCCCGAACATGTTATGCTTATTTCTCCTTTATATTAAGCACGGTAACCTCCAGCAGCCAAAACAAGCACGACTCACAGGAGACATTAATCTACTTCATGTGCTGTCGAGTAACTTGGACTGAACGGAAACGCTGGGGCTTGTGGGAAAATGGAAGGGCTGGAGTGTGTCCTGGAGCAAAAGCTGGCCTCAGGTTTATAGACTGAAGTTCATGCTCTGTTCTCAATCAGAAGGATAAGAGATTCTACTAACAATTTAGGAATGTTCCTACGCTAACGTTATATAAAGTCAATAACACAGCGATGACAACTGCACGAACGTGTTATGATAAATGAGAGAACGTTTAGAGAACATTATCCAACATTCTGAGAATGTTGCCTGTTAGCTGGGTAAGAAAACAGCAAAGCTCCAAAATAAGATATTGTTAAAAAGACTTTTTAAGTGGTCTTAAGTTGTGGATGTAGCGTCACACAAAAGTCTTTGCTTTGTAATGGCAATATAGGAAATAGTTTTTTTTTCCCCTGTGGCCAAAACTCAAAATATAATGTATATTGCCAAACCGGGGTGCGAGACATGTATTTGTCTTTGAATATTAGGGTTAGCTTGTTAACACCAGCATAGATTTTCTAAAATACTAATAAATATCCCACAACATGACCTATGAATCAGTCAGTTGCAAACTAATTATGCCTTCTCTTACCCGAGCAATTTATAACAGCGATGTGCCTGCAGTCACATTTAACTTTTGTCATGTGATTAATGACTGGAGCTTAATCACGCTGGAGCTCCAGACCAGTCAGAAAGAAATGATGGTGAGACAAGGAGAAGGAGGGATTTGACGAAACTGACCTGACATCAGTATTCTCATGGAGAGTCCATCCAACCCAGAGGCTACAAAAAAGCAAAGCATAGCAGGTTTCAGAAAACAGCCTTGTCTTGTTTGTGAGAGTGCTTGGGGGCAAAGTAAATAGTGCGTGCGCCAAAACAGAGAAGTGAATAGAAGTTAGACAGAGTTCAGCACTTTACAGCTTGAATATAAACTAGCTTGAGAATATCTACAATTACGGCGAAATAAATACGCTGCGGTTAGTTCAGAAATTTGGACTGTGATCTTATATGTTGCCTGGAGGAGGGGGCCCTTGAAGAGTCCAGGTCACTGCCTAAAGTTTTTTCTTCATCCCACCGAACATCTTGAGATGGTATCTCACTAGACGACTCAATTTTCCCTAATGTTTCCATTAACTAACAAAAACATTAAAAATGCTATTTTGATTGTACCGAGAAAGTTCAAATCATCTAGTTTTTAAATTATTATTATTATTAACGTTATTTCTTGGTTATAAGACCATGATTCAAACATTTTAATTATGTAATATTTTTAAAGCATTCCACTAACAACTTAGCAATAATTTTTTGATATATGCTATATAATGTTCCACATTCATTGAAAAACGTTCCAGTGATGTTACTGCTAGAGTATGCTTTTTATCACTTTGACAGAACGTTTAGAGAATGTTAGCCAACGTTTGGGAACAATACCTTCAGCTGGGTCAAACAACCAGCTATTTTGGTTTTGGTAAGATCTCCCCTTTGTCTGTTAGAGGTCTGATGCACACTCGTTCATTAAAAAACCTTGTTCTGACTCTCTTTAATGTACTGCATGCAAAGTTTGCCAAAATAACAACCACACGTACATAAACAATATAATTGACTGAATTAGGATGTAATTTATGGAGTACCTGAATGTGTGTGTCCCTTCAGGCTTGCCGTAGAAAGCATATGTTCACGCACAGCTTCAGAGAGAAACAGAATTAAACTCAATAAATACAGAGTTATGGCTTCACTTTCATGTTTTATCAGACATTTAAGTTAGTTATGCAATAAATTATACATTAAATTAGTCACACAATTTCAGTCTTTGCTATATTTCTCTTTTGAGTTTGCTGTGGAAACGCTCGGATCAGATCCGAGCAGGACAATGACTGTCAGTTCATCAGCATGAGACTAAAGACTGAGGAGTCTGTCCCAGTTACACCATCATTTCCAGCAAGACTGGAAGCTGAGTCAGCAGGGCCAGACGCTCCCTCGGCTAACAAGTGTAGGTTGTAAGAACGTTGCCCTTACGTTTCCATTAAGCAATAAAAACATTACACATTTTGAAAACTCCAGAAACACTTTAACGTTTTTTAGTTTAAAAACGTCCAGCTTTTTAGTTGTTGTAATAACGTGTTGTAATAACGCTTGGTTATTAGAACATGATTCAAACTTTTTAAATTATGCAATGTTCCTAAAACGTTGCACTAACAACTTAAAAACAGTGTTTTGATGTAGGATATTTAACGTTAAAAAACGTTCCACTAACATTACTGCAAGAATGCTAGTAATGAATGTTAAAACGATTACAGACATTAGCCTGTTGGCTGGACACCAACTCTCTCTTATTGTCCAAGAACTTAAATTAAATGCACAGCTGAAAATCACCAGACGTCCCGTACTTTAAGAAAAGCCTGCCAGCATCAATACAGTGAATCTTATATTATCAGCATTGGAGTTTCTCTATTTTGTGTTTTGTGTCTTTATGTGAGGAAAGCAGCCATAACAACTAACTTATAACAGCAAGACAGCAAATTTTTGTATTCACCTTTTTAAAGAAGCTACAAAACTGTCAGAAATGCTTTTATTCTGCTGTAAAATCAAGCAGAAAACAGCAGTTGGTGGCTATTGTCCCCCACTGATTCATCAGCGTTATGAGGCGCAATCAGCAATTTGAAATTACAAGCAAACACAGATTCTTAGAGAAGTGACTTCAGAAGTCATTTCGTGTGGAATTATCTTTGAATCAACGACACCCTCGTGCACAATATAACATTAGAGATCTGAGTTTCAAAGAGCACGGCTTTAAATAGACTAGCAAGCGCTACAAAAAGTTTTGTACTTGTGACCCTGAACAAAACAGTTTTTTTTTACCTCAGTTTCAGCGCTTTTGTGCTCGTGTGATTCCAAAGGTGGGAGAGACTTTAACAGAGTTCTCAGATACAGAGTTTCTAAGTGCTTTAAAGAGTTCTCAGATACAGAGTTTCTAAGTGCTTTAAAGAGGTCAAACAAGGAATCAAATTTTCCTTGATGACATATACTGTAAAGGTTCAGAACTCTAAAGTTCTTCTTTGAAGAACTAAAGTTCTTCTTTATTAAAAC
Organism: Botia almorhae; assembly: GCA_036877575.1. Taxonomy (NCBI): domain Eukaryota; kingdom Metazoa; phylum Chordata; class Actinopteri; order Cypriniformes; family Botiidae; genus Botia; species Botia almorhae. The sequence goes on along the minus strand of JAZGTJ010001611.1, from coordinate 33,560 downwards.
TCAGCTGCAAAAACCGTGCGCACAGGATGTGTTGTTTTTTTGCACATCCAACATTAGAAATAAATGTTATTTAAATATTTAACAACGACCCTCTTCAGTCCTATCTTTCCAGCGCACACTGTTTAATGAATCTTTAAAAATTCAGCATCCTGCTCAAATAGACTGTTGTTAAAGGATGGGGGAATTTACTAAATTTGACAAGCATCTATAATTTGACGTTTATTACAAGGCACAGCAGCAAAATTTGGCCATTCGATTCAAAAATACGACTAAGAACCTTAAAATGTGACATGACGTCTTTAACAATCCCAGAAGGAAAAGGAATACAAAGTTAAAACTTCCGAAAGGGCGACGTTTATTTGCATATTAGCGCTTTTCAATATTTCCTTGCGACGTACGAAGACAGATTTCAAATTTGCATCTCATTGTGTCTCTCACAATCCACAGGTGTAGAGTGTTTGTGATTAGCACAGTTTCAAATCATTACAGCTGAGTAAAACGCAGCACCGTGACAACACACCTTCATTTCCAAAGCACCACTCCAGCCGATACCTTTGAGCCGATGTCTCATTAGCATTTAGCCGCGCTCAGATTCTCAGGTTTTCATGCAGCAACTGTTCAAAGCCACGAGTGAAATCACAGCCCAACACTTCTATCTGAGGTTTGGAGCGTGGCAGGCAGCCAGGACAGGAAGTTGTCTTAAAAGACCTGCTGGCTTCAGCTACACTATCAACAGATGAAGAACCGCATCTCTTCCCCTCAGGGCAACGGTTAAAATTGAGCTTGTGAAATCTGTCACAAAACCGCAGTGGCAAAATGTCTCGCGGTTTCTGCAAAATGCTAATGTGACTCGTGCCGAGTCCAAAAAAATGGGGAAAAAAGCAAGTGGGGGGGTGATGGGATAGAGTGTTCCAATTTAAAAAAATGACATCGGATGACAACATCATCTTTCTCATGTGCAGAGAAATACGTCTGGCCAGAGGACAGACGTTCACAAATGAGTCGCGGCTCAAAGAGCAGGATGACATTCCGGGCTGGCATAATAAGTGTGTGTGTGTGTGTCTCCTGTGAGGCTCACCCTCACTTGCCAAATTCCATCAGAGTTTCTGATACAGAGACTGCCCGACTACAACAGACTGAGCCGCAGTAATGAGGCAAGGAATCCGGAGGTCAAAGGAACAGACCAGAATTTTGCTAACAGGAATTAACATACAGGGAATCACTGGAGCTTCGCCGCGATTTTTTACCGGAAAGAACCTACAGGGCTTTGGAAAGTGTCCTCAGTGCTAGAATACAGACCTCAGGGGCATGTCACAGAAATTAAACAAAAAACTGCGAAATTATATCCTTTCTCTTGTTCAAAATGGAAATGCAGTATCTTCAAAACTTAAAATGAGTCAAATGAAATTAGTAAATGTTGACATTAACACGAACTAACAACGATCAAGATGTCTACAGCATTTATTCATCTTAGTTCATGTTAACTAATATAGAAGCTTATTGTAGTGTCACCACATAAATAATATATAACACTATTGTATTAATTATTACATGGCACTCGGAAATATTTGATTTGATCTGATTTTTCAATTACAACATTTTGTGGTTAAACATATTCGCATAACGGCCACAAAAATGACTTTCACTCACCATGCATCCTACTCCAGGCTAGTTTCATGTCTTCTAGCATCCTAAAATGATTTACTCTAATTTATATTTTATAATCATGCAGTAAATTTACTTATTTTGTAAAAAGCTGTGTACAGAATAACGCACAGTCAATAAACGAACCCCAACAATACAACATCTATTGCATAATGTTAAAAAACACCAAGAACTGCTTTGTTGAGAGTCAGCAAATAGAGACGTTATATTCCTAATCAAAAGTTTTGACAGGAGGGGCGTGAATCGCTGCTTTTAGTAAAACATTACCAAGAACCGAACCCATAAACTGCCATCTGGTGTATTGTGTTATAATGACGCTTATTAATTCTCTCATATCCTCCGTTTTTGATGACCACATATGACTTTGCCTAAAAAGGCATCATTAGATAAAAGCAGTGCCATATTTCAGCGTCATTGTTGTCCAGCTTAATGTACTGTACTCGAGCTTGATGGATCTCCTGGGATCAAGGCAGGTAAGGTTACAAACAAAGGCACACGTGCGAGATTGATGGCTCTTTTAGAGAACGAGAGAGAGAAGCGAAGAGACACACGGAGCCCAAATGAGAAATTTTCTAAGGATTTCTCAGTTCTCCGAATCGTCCCACCCGTCTTTCCCGTCAGGCACCGGGCACTTCCTGAAGCCATTAAAGCAGAAGAGGTGTGAGGTAAATTAATGAAAGAGAACGCATCCCACCTCACAGGGCCTGCGAAGGCGAGATAAGAAGTCTCGCTGGACCGGGCGAGAGGCTGCACTTAGACGCACACACAGAATAAGCCCCACACATCATTCCCTGCCTTTTGTCTGCCTGACCCGATCAGTGGTTCTGAGCGGGAAGAGGCTGCCTCTCTATTTGCGCTGTCATCTGTTCTTTATTCGTTGTTTTTCCAAACAGGCTTACGTCTAATGTGACGGATAAAGCGTTCAGAAAGCGTCCGCAGGGAGGCTGTGCTTGCGCAGAGCTCTTGCCTGTACGACTGATTGACCAGCATGGCAGCAGTACAGTGTCTGCTATTGTTTTCACTGCGGCTAGCAAATTGTGGGGCAGCTGTTGAGTTGGATAATAGATTCCAGTGTCGCGCTTCTGTGCCGCAGTAACATTATTTGTTAAGGAGGCTTTTTACGCACCGAATCTAAATCAAACAAAGGAGCGGTATACACGCAGAAATGAGCTTTTCTCTCATAACGGAGACTGATGTATTCTCCTTATCTGCACAATACACGAGCAAACGAATCATGCTGCTGTATTCGCGTATTGATGCGCGAGAGACGGAAGTGCGCGCTGGCGTGTGTGCGCGCGTGGAGACATTTGCGCACCCTTCGGTTTATTTAGACACGTCGCAGTGGGACAGATGTCGTCATTACAGCCCTAAATGCTGTCAACAAGCACACGAGGACCACAAAGAGCAAATCTACATCACATGCTTCCAGCGCTATAATTCGCTGTTTAACCACTTCTCAGTTACTTACTGCTTATCTTGATCACTGGTGCTTTTGTATGCAGTTAGAAGAGCTGGCGATAATTGCGCATTAAAGTGGACGATAATGATCGTGTAGACTTGATGAGCATGTTAGACCTAAAATCGGGTTCAGAACCAACAACCAGTCAATACGGGCACTATAAATTAATATAGCAATTAACAAGAACCGCCCGAATTAATGTCACCATGAAACGGGTCTTTGTTTGTCTATAATGGTGCATACCCAAGTTAAACGGTTTCCTAAAATGAGAAATAAAAACGTGGGGAGGGAATCGATTTCATCTTTTGTGTATTGATTGGACAGTTGGAAGTTGGAAACTTACAAGCTTCCTGGCCATTGGACAATCTATATAGTGCCTCCCACATGCACAGACATACATCCTCAGATGTCCTTTTAAGTGAAAGTGACATTTGTCAGATAGGGTAACCCAAACCCGAAATGTGACCTCTGCATTTAACCCAACACTTGTGAGGAGTAAACACACACACACACACACACGGAGCAGTGGACAGCACTGCAGCGCCCCGGGGAGAAATCGGGGGTTAGGTGTCTTCTTCAAGGGCACTTCGGTTGCTACCTGCCAGCACTGGAGGATAGAGGAAAGGTTAACGTGTTTGTTTAATGATTACGAGAACACATGAATTAAAAAGACGTGCATGGATAACTTATTATTAACTCTGCAATATTCCATTAAATATAAAAACAGTATATTTTGACTTCTTGGTGACTTTAATCTCAAAAAGAATCTTGATGTCAGCAATTGTGCTAATAGGATTTTCGATCCCTCTACCCCTCATCTAATTTTAACGTGACAAAAATATATATGCATACAGCAGATGTCAGAATAATGCGAGCATATTAAAAGCCTGCAATCTCCTGATGGCTTTAATATGCAAGTCTGCTGTGTGTGTGTGCGCGCATTATACACAGCATCATTGTATATTCATTTGTGCTGTACAAAAACATAACGAAACAGATACGATTACGTACTGTTAACTACAGGAAGCTAATTGAGATCACTTCTCTGGAAGTCTCGCCGTAAAAAGGACATATTTTCAATTACACTGTTTTTCAAACCTGAAAAGGGTGGAACGCACTGATTTCTGAGAGGGTACATGATGTACTTTTAACTTTCATTAAAAGGAACAGTGTCGTTTCTCTTTGGCGTTCTGTCAAATGAAAGCTCTAGCTGAGTGCACTGCTCAAACTCATAATTCTCCACACCAGTGAAATGACTCTCTCTTTGGACAAGGCCTGGTGAAAAAGCCACAGAGGAGAAGATCGAGGAAGGTATCTAAATCTACAGCGGGGAGCATGACTGGCAAAAAGGAAGTACATGAAAACCATAGCTAATATTTTACACAGCGGGGTCTGGAACAGAAGGGGTCATAAAGCGGATTAGCCAGCAATGGGAAGCCTAGAGAACTTTCGTGACCCAGCAGAAAACATCACCTTGACTTCAGCATCTTCCACACTATGAGCTTAAGAGATGCATACAGATAACCGCTGCCTGCTGCCAGAATTTAACATGCATATTCTGCAGGGCAAAGCTGTGAGCCACTGCCTATGGTGATGCTGAAATAAACACATTCGGTTGTGAAAATGGAAATTGAATATGTGTAAACAGTGTATCTGAAATCATGCCATATCAAACATTAATTACAACTTATAAGCATACTGGTGACATACGGGGATAAACATGCCAAACCCAAATTAGAAGATCTCATACCATGCTTGATCTAGCTGGCAATAAACAGAATGAACTCGAAAAGAATTCAGGTCCTTTATTCTGATCATGTACTTTATCTTAACAGAAAAGAGTACTGCACCTGACTTTGATTCAACCTCCAAAATTCTTGTTCCCATATATTATTTGCCAGCTAAACACAATTACAAACGTCAACACAATCTCGAACAGCGTTGCGACCTTTTGATCCTGTGCGTGGACAATACATTTTTAATGATAAGACTGTATATAAAATTACATTTATAAGCAAATTTAAACAAGTCTTATGAGACAGGAATAAGTTATCACCGTGTGAGTCGTATGAAATGTAATGAAAAAACTAAAGACAAAAAACAACATTTAAAAATCATTATAAAATGTCTCAATTTCTCCAATCCCAGAGGCACAGACCAATGTCATGTTTTTGGTGCATTTGGGTCCTTTCCGCAGCCTGCTGTCAAATTCTCCTCACTGAGCTGTTAATTATTTTGCTGGAAGGTCCTTGATCAAAGGTTTGACAAGTTATTAATCAGGAAGGTGGCCTCAGTGGAGCTGCTGAAAGTTAATTTCCACACTTCATTCCGGAGAGATGAATCAGTGGTGGTAGGAGACAGGGCAGCTGCCTCATCAGCACTGCGGGCCTCTGGAGGTTGAGGGTGACCCCCTGTACCACCTGATCTCCACTTCTCACGGGCCAAAACTATATCCAGACCCATACTACCATATCCATCTCTGACCAACACACAACAGACATCCGAGCGTTGCCGCAGGTGTACCAGCCTAAACTGGGCCTGACGTGCAAGCACAGCTACTGATCGTGGAGGTGGGTGGTACATGGCATCTTCCCTCAGGAGACCCAGGTGGGTGTCAGTCAGAACAAGCTGGACCAATTCAGTGTTGTCAAGTTCCTTTTTGGAATCAGGTCGCGTAGGGTCAGCATTCGAGTCCGGGACGGATCGCAGGAATCTAACAGTAGTGTAGAGAAGCAACTGCACGTGTGCAAGCGCAGGTCGCTCACCCTGCATGTTACCGTGTAACAGAAAGACCAGCTTGGCCAGGGTTTTCTGGAAACAGCATGTAAGGCGTGCACCAGAGGGTAGGAGCAAGTCTTTAATATGGGAGTCCCAGTCTAAGGACAAGCGTACCACATTATTTGACAGCAAAGGATGGTCCAGCACACCCTTCTCTGAAGGGCAAAGAGCCTTCAGTAGGGTTCGGGACAGGTCCTGGGTTAAGTCTGCATTGTAGGTGTACACAGTAAGTAGGCTGCTCTCTGTGTTGCCTGCCAGTCTGATCGTTTGCCCAGCAAAACCTATGTGGATTTCCAGCAATTGCTGAAAGGGTAACTGATAAAAAACGTTTAAAGAATGTGCAGGATTAAAAGTATTAGACAACAAGCAGAAATTTACCACCAAAAACTGAGTCTGGAGGAGAACAATAACAGCTGGCTGTGGGTTAGACTGACAACAGTTGGCTACTCCGAGCCAATATAAAGCCAACACTCTCTCCTCTGATAACAGGGAATCAGGGATGACACTGTGTAGGCAAGAGAGAAGCTGCTGAGGTGGAAGATTCTGGAGAAGGGCCAAAGATTTAGGTACTGGTTGGAGCCTTTGGCAGCATAGCTTTAATCCCTCGTATCTCTGGATGATCACTGAACTCCTAGTCTGAGCTGCTTCCAAGGCTGCCAGTGGGTTCTTGTCTGTATCTGTACTAGATCTTGATGGACCTTGTTTGAAAGGCAAGGCTACATTCTGTTCCCTCTGTGACAGAATCTCAAGGGACGGATTGCACTGAAACGGAGTTGCCTCCTGAGAGTTGGCCTGTTGTTTTAGAGTCAGTTCAAATTGAATTTGTTGCACAAAGGGTAGATCCTTTACCAGTGAACACATCTGATTGTACCAGCCCCCTCCTGTGGCAACAGTTTGTTCCTTCAAAGAGTTTGTGAGCGCACGTCCAGCATCCGCCACGATCCAGGACATTCTACCTACAAGGCTCCCCAGACTGGAGCTGAACCTTCTTCCCTCTGGATGGGCTTTGGCTTCCTGGCTCTCAGCAGATGCTCTGGATAAAAAGTGCTCACTAAATTGGCCCCGCATGGTAAGGGTGTTGGGTGGGTTGTGTCTCTGTGAAAAGTGCTCCAAGCGAGTCAAGCTAGGGACAAGGGTTGCTCCTCCTCCAGTGAAGGAGTGCCTGCTCTGCTTATGGGATTGCTCAACTAACAAGCTCCCTTCTGAGCCTGTGACCGTGCGACAAAGACAGCACTGCTCGACATTGAGGAACCCAGAGGTCCCGTTACAGCATTCCTCAAGTACGGTGGTATCCCAGAGACCTCCATTCTCTCCAGTTTCCTCCCCCTCCAGCTCCTTATCTGTCACAACTGCTGATGTAACTTCAGTTTCTGATTTATGGGAGGCTGAGTGCTGCTTCTCCCCCTGGAAGCTGAGGTTTGTCAGGAGCTCTTTCCTCAAACTTTTGGAACCTCCTGCAGGGTTGTTAGTGGCACAGTGTTCTGTTAGTGCCCTGGGTGTTTTAGGAACGTGCAGAGACATTGAAGGTCCACTGAAACTACCGTCCACCTTGTGTTGTGCACAAAGCAAGTCTGTAGAAGCAGAGGATGTGGAAAGTATCTGTAGAGTGATAAAGATATAGTAGGAAAATTAATTTAATTAATTTAATTAAATAGGATGATTCAATAAACAAAGTTCAAACACACATTGTTTTAAATAATCTACTTGGTACATTTTAGTACAATGTATTGTTTAAAGAACAAACTGTTTAAAAGCAAATTCTACTCATCACTGCAATTACAAATAAACGCTCCGAACTAAAGATAATTTCTTAGAAAGCCCTTAAAAGCTGTGAACATTTTTCATTCTGTATTTTGCTGTTCACTTCTGTTTATCTTGCAGGCCTCTGGTTAAGTGGACTGGTTAAGAAGCCAGGACTAAAAGCAGTAAGACCTACTCTATGAATATGTGCGTATGGAAGCCTAGCGTGTGATTTGCATTAGCTGCTTTTACAGAGATGAATATATAATTAAGCCGTTGCTTTGATGCAATCTCTTTCCAGGGGGTAGCCATAAACACATGTAATAGGTATATAAAAAATGTACATCATCATCATCAGAATAATGTTTACTAAGAGAAAGAGCCTTTTATATTCAAAAAAACCTTTATACTCTTACTGTGGAAGGCAATACTGCTTGTTAAGGGACTCTGTCCATATTTGTAAGAAAGAGAATATGATCAAAATAACAGCATATTTCTGTGGTAATAAGAAACATACACCCACAGTGTTGTCTGAACTCAAAATACCTTTCAGCTTAAATGAACATTCATTCTAAAACAGGAGCGTGACAGGAACTCATCTGTAACATCACAGAGGGCTATACTTTCCACATCATTGCTTAATAAAATTAATAGTGTTTCGTATAAGTTGTAATAATAATTCATTATTTTAGACAGCCTGGCTAATATTCATACGGTCATTTCTTTGTGCTAAATTAAATCTCTCAAAGTATCCGAGACGTTATTGCAGCAACGTTAGTAACCCGTTTTGCTAACGTTATTCTTCAGTTGTTAGTGGAATGCTAACAACAGTAAAACAAACGTACAGAGCGTGAAATTTAAATAACGTTCTTATAACCAAGCAATAACGTTAACGCAACATCTAAGAAACTGGACGTTCTGAACGTTCCTACAAAAGCGAAACGTTCTTACAGAATTGTTCTTACAGAATTCACTATTCCATCAAAGTTCTGCAACAGACAATTTGCATTCATTTTGTTTTATTTTAAAATGCAAACAATACAAACAGCTCTGGCCCCGCTGGGTCCTTGAGGCAGCTGTACTGCCTGCAGGCGATGACTGACTTCATCTGTAAGTGCATCTCACAGTAGCATTGCCTGAAAGACAAGCTAACAAGCTACTGTCCAGTTGCAGTCAGATACACAAGGGACTTAAAACAACAATCAGTACCTCTGTTCATATCTTTTTACTCTAAGGTCTAAAATGCAGTTCTCTGAGGTGAATAAGTCCATGTAATTTTGGTAACAATAGGACAGATACAGTAATAAATGTCAGAATGAAGGCAAAAACACATTCTTACCCCCCGACCCTCTCCTGAGAGATACACGCCCCCATTTCTTAAAGCTTCTGGGTCATCTTCGGTTTGCTCAGAATCCCTTTCAGAGCTGCAAGGAAAAACATTTTGCCATTTTCGATACAGCATAGAAATTCAACATTTGTAATTATATTACAAGGATTAGAAGGAAAAATGCACATTTCGTAACGATATTTACACTGGAGCACAGCCACAAAAGAGCAGAGCAATTAGGTTCATATTCAAAACCACACTGCAGTTGTCTTTGTTTTGAAGAGTGATTTTAATTATTTTTGCTACGGTTATGACACAAGAGACCTCCAACAGCCGGCACCGCCAAAGACTTTAAACCGCACGGTGTCCCACATCTCCAAAAGCATCTATTAGATTTGTAAAGCGAAGGGCCCAAATGTCTGGATGCGATTAGGGCCACTCAGCTAGCTGTGAAATTAAATAGAATGTGCGCATGTAGATTCAAGGATTTACATACAAGCACTTCATTCGAAAACTGTTCGCACGGGGAGGGAAAAGCAGCTTGGTGGGAAACGAAGACGACTTTTCTGTAGCTCAACAGGATTTTGGACCGAAAGCCAAAGATTTAATGGCACCTCGTGCACAACTTGTAGGATAGAAGAGCGTGTGCAAGTTTAAACCCAGAAAAAAATATCAAGAACTCCCCCAGTGGGAAAGAACAACAGGGTATAAAGCTTACACTTGATCCCGGGTTTCTGATCAGCAGAGCATTTCTGACACAAAGAAACGTACCGAGAATTCTACAATGCAGATTTCACATATACAACACAGCTTGAGCTTCTGCAGACGTGCCAGTTTATACAGTATTAAACAATTAGTTCTTCATTCTTGATTAAATGTGATGCATATATGCATCACATTTTCCTAACCGCCAGAGCAAATGTTATTTATATCTATAATATCTATATGATTCTGGGTTGCTAAGTAGCCGTCATCCCTGATCTCCTTTTTAAAGTACACTGTCCAGAGGAATATGAAGTATTGAGTTCTAATAACTGATGCAAACACAACAACACAACATTTATTTCTATATATATATATATAAAATATAGCTTTTTATTTAAGCGTTTAGCACAACAAATTCTGAAACTATCGTGTCAAAGAGCACTATCATCACTATCGGCGAGAGCACATCCTTTAGTTTTCTACCTCAGCAGCGTGGCACCTTCTGCTGGATTCATGTACAATGACCTCCTAAGAGGCAAATAGTCATAAGGGTTTGGAATGAGGGCGAGTAAAAGTAGAAGGAATTTTTGTTTTTGGATGAACCCTCCCTTTAAAAATCTCAACTCCCTCTAATGTCTTGCATCACACTTGTCACTAGATTTGTTTTAAGTAAATCAAAAACACTTTGGATTGTGGGGAAATTGGAAGTAAATTGTAATAAGAATTTTTATCTGAAAATTCAATAAAATATTGCGAGCATTTCTCTTCCAGCTAAACTGTACCGTTAAATCCATTTTTGTCCAAAACAACCAATTGGAGCTAGACATTAAACAGCACCAAGATGAGCTGAGAGATGAAAAACATTTTTACGTATTTGGTAACACTGAAAGGGAAAATCACTAAAAATGAATTGCGCTCGCTGATACCGATGTTTATTTGCATTCAAATTGCGTTCTGTGTTGTTTTATCACCCGATCAGGCAAATCAGGTAATAACACAAACTCAAAATCTCAGCTGAGCGCAATTTTTGCAATCTTGCCGGTGGATTTTAAATGCGAGGTTGCAGAGTATGCTGCGGGCTCATCTAAACCACATGGCTGGATCTGCGCCCAATTATATTTTCATATGACAATCATTTCCTGCTGCCACAATCAGTAGAAAATGTTTATAAACATCCCTTTTAAATGCCATTCATAGGACAAAAACGCAACGTTAATTACACCAGGAAAATAGCACAGATTTCGCGAATTAAACGCAACACATTTAATTTAATTTACATACAAAGCATGTTCACAAAAAGCGCGATGACTTAAATACAGAGCAGCGCTATTTCAACGCATTTAGCGCCGGTTAAACTAGACTGTGAGTGCTTAGTAAATAAATTAACCAGATGCTTTTGCATACACAACGATGAAAAACATCCTTGGCTTAATAGAACTCATTTGTACCCGAGACCCTGGATCGAGTTTTTTGGTAATAAACGTAAGCACCACTGAAAGCTTCGCAGCATTTCCAGGATAAATGACTCCTTTTAGAGACACAGACAGAGGGAGGGAAAAGACCTTTAAGAAATTTAAGGCGAGCTATTCGTCACCTAAACCGTGTGTCATCAGGGTTTTTCCTTACAAGATGGTCCCCATCAATTCAAAGGTTCCTTTTTGTACACTGTAAACGGATGCATTTAAATATGCGTTCCAAAGACACATAAAAGAAACAACTGCATGAACCTGCACTGGATTTTATGTAGGGCTATCAGAGTACAGGGGACTGAATACAGATGCACGCCATACTTTTCAAATTTTTATTTGCTTAAAAGTTTGAAAACCAAGTTCTGTAGCGTTTTTAAAACATTCCACTGACAACTTCTCAAGGCCTTCACTGGTGACTGATAAAGGAACACCAGTAACATCTAAAGTCTTCTTTTATCTAAGTAGTTCATAAGAGCCCTCAAAAAAATACAAAATTACACTTATTAATGAACTTATTCTGTATTAATAAGTGTCCTGCTCAAACTCAAGCAGTCATTGTACTTTCCCAAAAGACCTGCTGCTTATTTTTGGAACTGCAGCCCACCAAGACACGAACCAAAGCAAAACTTCACAAAAGGCAGCGATTTAAAACGTGACAGGACTTTGTATCAAGTTTTTACAGAACTTCTCAACATCCATGACCCTCAGGGCCGACCCGTTGCCCGGTCTATGATCTATCAGTGTGAGTCAATTGACTCCTGTGAGTCAATAAAGTATAGCATGAGTTACTTCGAAGGTTTATATGCTGATATTCTATATTTCCAGAAAATGAAACGTATGTGTGAACATGCATAAATCAAAGAGTGATAACAGAATGAAACAGTTTTCCAGCGGAGCGACAGAACAGGTGAGAGGCATCTGTTTCTCAAGCTGATGAAGAAACTTTTGCAGAAGCACACCTTCTGTTTGGAGACTCAGAAAAAGACACACACACACACTTATACGGAACCTCTACACCCTCATCCTACATGCACACAAAGTCAGGTCCCCTGAAAGCATTGCTTTATTCCTCTATGAACCCATGAGTGTATAAGAGGGTCGGGTTCATTTTGACATGCACTGTGGGACGTGGGACTGTGGGAAGTTTACTTTAAAACTTTCAATGCAGTTACAACAGGCTTGGTTTACAGTAGTCAAGCTGTTGTAGGGGTGGATAAACAGTTTTCTGTGCTGTGATAAAGCTCTTCGATATTAAATATGGCACTAGGGGAAAGGTTGCAGTAAACAGAAGTTTATAATCCAGAGGCCACCAACTTTTGGGACACGTGCCAATACTGACAAATATACATTCATGCTTAGTTATTTTAAAGGTCAGAAGCCAAACTGCACTAGCTTATTAAACCACACAGCAAAGATCCAGTTATTTGAGAGGGAAATGTACTCAACCTAGCTTTTAGGTTAACACTTGCTTGGTAATATGAATGTTATTCAAACATTTCTTTAACTCTGTAACTCTGTAAAAAATGTTCCACTAACTACTTAAGAATATCATTTATGATGTATGAAATATATAACGTAGGACTTTTTGTTACAGACGTTACTGCGAGGATGTCTTTTGATAACGTTAAGAGAACTTTTACATTCTGAACACATTCCTTCTTGCATGAAAAGCCACTGGTTGCAAATTTGTTTAAATCGTCAAAGGTGAATTTATTTTCACAGCACTGCACAAAAACCTGCGGCCCTTAATTTTGCTTCTCGTAACATGACTTCCAATAAAGCTGCACACGCATGTTTTTTTGTCTGTTTTTCCTTTGAAAACATTACTTGGTTACTTCATAAGCTGTATTTTGCCTGCATTTGTGGCTATAATGGGTGTCTTCACTAACGACCCTGCTAATAATTAAAGCACATGTTCAACAAATGCATTCGTACTTGCAGCTCGAGTGTGTTGCGTTTATTTGTCTTTTCAAAGGTGCTGTCTGATTTCCATATGAGTTTTTTCTCTTTCTGTTGTGCTGCTGGGAAAGCTGTTGATGTTTCACGCTCGTATGATTTCCTTGGGAAATTGGGAAACGATAAAATGACAAACAAAAACATTGGCAAACGGAGACCTCCCCCGAAAATGTTTTATTCTCTCAGGCCTGGAGAAACCATCCAGCACAGCCTTTAAACATACAGTGCAATACTGCCTTTATCAAACAGCTAAATTAAAGCATATTTGGACAGTGCAATGCTTTTCTTTTGTTTTTTTGCTCTGCTCATATTTAACCGCGTTTGATGCGTGTATCAAATCCCATTGAGCCGTTATTTCGCTTTCACAAAAACCAAATCCGCAGTCTATCAAACGAAAGCCAGAACAAAATAAATTAGCAATCTGCTCGGCTGGCGGAGCTCACTTCAAACGCACAAATCCATTATCTACAGAAAGCTTTGAACAACAAAGCCAAAGACGACCAAACAAACAAACATTTTGTAAACACAGACAAAGGAACAATTAGGGGGAATGGCGTAAGGAACGCCGCTGAAGGCGTCGAGAGTGTGAGGAACGCCTGGAGGTTTGCAGATGATGCATGCCGTCTCCCGACTGCAGCTGCAAACGGTAGCGCGTCAGAAAAAAGTCCCACAGCTGGAAGCGGAGCTTTCTTCGTTGTCATAGATGTCTACACAAACTCCTGCAGGAGATCCTGAACTTCTCGAGCTGTCCACATGTCTTATTGTCTAGCTTGATCTCATCAGACTTTATTATGTATATCTAAAGTTCTTACACGCACAAACACAACATGGCTACAAACCGACAGAAATGACAGACAGGAATACACCTGGATGTGGTGCATTCTCATAACGTCACCGTTTGCCTTTCTTGTAGTCTCAAATTTGACATACTAAAAGATACTGCATCTGTTACAACTTCTGTAGAGTAAATACTCTTTAGAGTAAATATTTAATATCGCATTACTGTATACAGCTCTCAAACACGCACAACAGGTTTTACTGTATCTGAGCATGTCAAGATATTCATGTTTCTTTAAAGCTGCAATTTTGGTTAAAAAATGAACAAGAGGCAGTTACTGAGCAAGTACGAAACAGATCAGTGTTTAAAAACTGTCTCCTTACCATTGTGAATCAGGGTAAGGTAAGTTTAAAACAATGGTTTATCATTTGAGCTGTCGGGTCTGATTTCGCAAAAAAGATTCGTCTAGTATGTCACATGTCCAGGTACTGTAGATGGGGCAGTGTTTGTAGCTTGTTCGTACAGCAGCTATTTAGAATTTAAACTTGTCATCCATGTTAAGAAAAAACTCTGCAAGTACCCTGCAATTTTATATTTCAAACACAGATGACGGTAGAGGCAAAAGTTATGGACTGTAGCTCTAATTTTGTTTTCTTAATTTTCCTAAAACATATTAAGTCATGGATTTAAAATACAGCTAATAATGGTTTATAACGGAAATAATCGTCCACCAGAAAACTACATTTACCAAATATACCAGTCTTAAACATTTAAACTATAAAATAACAAACATGGTCTTCTTTACATAGATCATGGCCGTTGGTTAAATTTTGCATTGGGGGCCTGGGACAACATTTCCGTCTGCCAGTCTAAAAGCAGCTAGAAGTGTCCTAATTGTGTTTTACATCCATCTAGTCCTAGCCGAGATCTATAAAAAGTCTTTCATCCAAGTGAAGCATCAAACGTTAATTTTTCCAGGGATAAATGCCCAGCGAACATCTTCCAGAGAGATGATCAAGCTGCGGTGCTGACTAAACCTTATATAACATAATGAATCCGAGCAACGGACTGGATAACAGCTCTGTACGTCTCTCAGCAGGTGTACTCACCTGCAATGACGGAAAAAGTTCTCTGAGGACTCAGACATGGAGTTATTCGTTGCAAACAGCCCAGACTGTGGAAAGAAATCACACACACACAAAGATGTATGAGCACATACACACACTGCTGTGGTGAAAGCCCCTCATCTCTCACAACTGAGAGACAGCTGTTTCTAACACACAGCAATTACAGCACACTAATTAAAGCAAACATGCCATTAGACAACACTACAAATCACCATCATTCACATCAAAATGAGAGACTGGAATGTAAAGAGACTGGTAAACACAATCCCTCAATGAGCGTGCAAATCAAATGCTTTTTATAGAAAACCGTCCCTGTTCAAATACAAGTTTAAAACGCCTTGACAACTGGAAGCGAATCATGTGACGTGTCGCATTAGCTGTAGATCACAGAAGATTCCAGTCGGCTCAGAATTCCCCTTTTGACTATCCAATGAGAATACTGGATCCCAAAAAAAGCACATTTTTTATTTACTTACCTTTATGATATTTTAAACCTGTATGACCTGTCGACATATAGGTAGTTTTTCAGAAAAAAACTCTTTTTTTTCATATAATAAATAAAAGTGAAGGAGGACCAGGGCTGTCAAACTCTAAAATTTCAGAAGGTTTGAAGTATATGGAAAACTTTGCCATGTTTGACAGCTAGACAGCTTTATCATGCCAATGCAACATGTTTATCATACGCCTGTTGCATAGAAAAGCATGGAATTTCAATGCCCACTGAAGCTGGATTATGCTGGTTATTGCTTATTTGGTTTAGTGTTCCGCTAGCTGAACTGGTAGGACTGTGGGTTTGATTTCCTGGGAACACACATACTAATCAAATGTATAACTTGATTGAACTGTAAGTCTCTTTGGATAAAAGTATCTGCCAGTTGCATAAACGTAAACGTTTCGTCTGGCTGGATGCCCAGCATAACCGTGTAGCCAATAGCAAAGCAAAAGCTGCCGGTCATCCGGCAAGAACTTTGTAATAAAGATGGTCTACTTAGATTTGCTAGTTCAGAAGGCTGGAAGACCCATCAGCATATCAGGATCTCATGCTGGGGACTGGCAACCAAAACACAACATATGCTGGTGACCAACAATGCTGATCTTTTCAACAGGGAACATTCATCTCGGCACAAAAAATTAATGACGCACGCAATCAGATCGTGAAGTTGGTCTACGCAATCGTCGAACTATAACGTGGCGTTGTATAATGTGTAAATTAGCAGTTTGTCTGCGTAAAATCAACGTCCCAACATAAATGACTGAATAGTGCCGGCGAGAGTTCCACGAGGCAAGTTAACAGTTGTTTGCGAGCGTAAGAATAGCTCACGCAGAGAGGAACTGTAATCTCAGCGCGCAGAAGACCCAACAGCTGCTGTCTAACGTTACAATGAGAGACTTAACAGTCAGGAAATATTTAATTACCTGTCACAGCAGTGAGAGACACAGAGAGGGAGAGAAAGTTAGAGAGAGTGTTGGAGGCTGGGGGAGAAGGAAAATAAGACAGGAAATGGAGGCGCACACTGGCAAACTGAGGACAGAGGCACGTTCAGCTCTTATGAGAAGACGCTGCAGTGCACAATTACTTACCCTCTCTGAGGAAATAAAGAAAAAGGTGTAAAATATAGAAGGAGAGAAAGGAAAGCCGGCACTTGGCAAACACACCAAGAGGGATTTATAATTTTAGCTTGAGGGAGGTGTATACGCGCCTCTTTGAAGAAGCACTTTTTCTACCTCGTGTGGGGGACCAATTGGCATAGCAATTACCACTGAGAGTTTCTGATGACTTGCATTTTCTAACACGAGTTCTTAATTCTTCTCCAGCACGGTTTTTATATAATACATAAAAACACATATTGTTACACGAATAGCTTCACAGGAGAACAGAGTTTTCATCACCTTGCGTTTCTCTCGAAGATCAGCTGCTTCTTGAGGATTGTTGAAATGAAACACAGCGGCCTTTCCAAGTTGAATGCTCACTCCTAACACACACACAAAATACACACACACACACAAAATACACACACACAAAATACACACACACAAAATACACACACACACACAAAATACACACACACACACAAAATACACACACACAAAATACACACACACAAAATACACACACACAAAATATACACACACACAAAATATACACACACACAAAATACACACACACAAAATACACACACACAAAATATACACACACACAAAATATACACACACACAAAATACAGAAGCACAAACATCAGATTGATTACAGTCATTACAGCAAAATAAACCCAGACTCTTTTACTATTTTATTTTAAATTATATATATAAAAAACTATATGTA
>JAZGTJ010001611.1:0-16195 GCA_036877575.1 Botia almorhae | reverse complement strand
ATATCTACATTATATTCTATATTTTTATATTAACTAGATAGATAGTTAGATTTATATCAGCACAATCCAGAACAGCTGAAATCTATGAGAATCTAATCTATAATAAATCAGTGTTCACCTATAAAATAATACATAAAACTCTCAATAATGATGATGATGATGATGATGACAGTACTGACTATGGGGCCACACCTCTCTCTCTCTCTCTCTCTCTCTCTCTTTTCTTTCCTAAAAACACACAACACAAAACGCTTAACATTACCAAAACACAAATCTTTCCCCGGGAGATCACCAGAACGTGACACTCTTTAAAAGCAGATGCCTGTTTCTCTCCATTTCTCCGTTTTGGGGTGGAAAAAAAACTAATCTTGCCTCTATTAATGACTTCCAGGCGGTGACAAAGCCCTTGAAAGTCTGGCATCTGATGGATCTGGGCCACAGTTGCTGTGGAAATGACTATCATTTGTTCAAAGGAAATGGCTTGAGATGCCAGCGTGTCTAAGGAGGGGGACATTGGCAAATTGAAATTTGTGAAAAGGAGACCAGCACGGTTCTTGCTCTCTCTTATGAGTCTCCTTCCCTTCGGTTGCCTTTTTTTAATCTCGCACCCAGAATAGATCAAGCTCAGGGAAGACAAGCTGTTCTGTCTGAATTGTGGAGGTTTTACCCTTTTTAAAAGGTTAATCCTGCACACGCACTTCAAACTCACTGCACTCTATCCGTTTCATCTGCCAATTAACTGGGGGTCGGGCGCTTTGTCCGCCAGACTCTTAACCTCAGTCGAGTTTGGCTGTTCTGTGTCTTGCTCGGGGACGAGAGTCGCTCTGGTGGACCTGGAGAACAACTGAAGCGGCAGGGCGGGTCTGTCTCACTCCAGAGAGCTCAGAATGCAGACAGGAAGTCAGACACACACATACTCTGAGTTCCACTTAAAACCACAGACTTTTCTTACCAACTTTATGACTTTTTTAGTTGTAAATCTGCTGGCTTCACAGTAAAGGCGCATGTTACTTTATAACAATCACGGCAAAAAAAAGACAAATAGCGCGGCTATCTGACTATTACAAGATAACAAGAAGAACTATTTGTAAGACAAATAGTTCTTGTAAGGCAAACTCTTAATTCTGATTGGATGAGCCGAGTATGAAATGTAGATAAACGGCTACATGTCACCACACTTCAGTTTTGTTCAATTTCAACCCAAAAATGCAGACTGCAGCTTTAACATCCTTCAGTAAAGAAAAAGAAATGTGTTACATCAACACAACAGCAAGCTCGGATAAAGCGCGCAGAGACAGTGCAGTTTATTACCCTGGGTCAGGAGGCAGGGCTGAGTCACCTCCACCCCACTGATTGCACACCTGGCTCCTGGGAGCGGCAGGAGCGTGACGGCCCCTCTCTGGTTCTCAAACACACAGTGTTCCTTCTGAAGAGCCTCACCGTGGAGAACTGAGAGACAGAAAAGCCTGGAGTGAAAGACGCTCTGACACTGCCGACAGCTTCCTGTCCGGAACAAACTGGATGTGGACAGAATACAAACCTATATCCTGCTCTGGTTCGGTTCCTCCAGCACCTACCGAAGTTCTGCCTTCCTACAGTACAACAGCACAAGGAAACCTCAGAACCCTTATAAAGGTCAACACTTAAGTACTAAAATGACAATTGTAAATGGTTAAAAATGCGTTTTGGGGTGCAAAACACCTTTAAGTGATAGAGGACGACCCCTGTGTTGAGTAGGTCTTCATCGATGCAAATCAAATATGGCATCTGGGAATCAATCACCACTCCGATACCTTCTTTCCTGAGAGCCACAGTTTCTTCCTAGAAATAAGCAGACGGAAAGAAAGGAAGATGAGACTAGATTGATGGAGACTGACAAGAAAGATGATGAAATAAACCATCACAAAGGGAGAAAAAACCCTCTAAATAACCATTTAAAGAACCAGGAGCACTTCATAAACAAAAAACGACAGACATTTAATTGTAAAGCATCAGAGCAGAGGAAACAGTGTGCGCGTTGTTTATGACTTTGTCTTTAGGCCCCAAGGCCAAGCAGAATAATATTCTGGCTTTGGCTATATGTCAGAAGGTTGGGAGCGTGGGGATGCTGGGAAGGAGAGAGGAGGGATGTGAAAATAAGAAGGAAACACCATAAATCATTTAGATCACTTTGGGTCAATCTCAAACTCTGCATTAGGTTTGCAAAGGGAACCAATCTCACTGGAGGAGCGTGTCGCCGAACCCTGTTAAAACAAGCACAAGAAACAATTAACATGATGCAGAGTTATTCATGTTATTTGATGTTATAACATCAAATAACAATATGATGTTATTTGAAATAACATCATATTTCAAAAAACTGATGTGGGATTAGATGGATAAAAAATCATGTCTGAGCTACTGCTGGTCTCCACCTGATGTATATTGCACAAAAAAGTGGGACATTACAAGAACATTTCCCTAATGTTTCCATTAAGTAAAAATGTTAACGTAAAAATGTTAACGTCCAGTTTTATAGACGTTGTGTTAACGTTATTGCTTTGTTATAAAAGCGTTAATTAAACTTTTAAAATGTTATAACATTTTAAAAACGTTCCACTAACAACTTAAGAATAACGTTTTAGACATGATATATGTGTAAAATAATTCTACAAAAGTTACTGCAAAAACATTTCTAATACTTTGAGCAAACTTTCAGAGAATGTTAGCCAACATTCTGAGACTGTTCCCTGTTAGCTTGGAAAGACTTTCTCGATCTAGAAAGCACTAATGTGATTGGCCTTTTATAAATGTGACATCACTAGTTCATTTTTTTTTACACTTTTATTTTATTATTGTAGCATAATATATCTCTGATAACTCTGTGTT
This sequence comes from Botia almorhae, assembly GCA_036877575.1. NCBI lineage: Eukaryota > Metazoa > Chordata > Actinopteri > Cypriniformes > Botiidae > Botia > Botia almorhae. The sequence goes on along the minus strand of JAZGTJ010001611.1, from coordinate 13,327 downwards.
CTGCTTAAATGTTTTATGTAAACATCACACAGTATGATGAAGGTGTGTGTGTGTGTGTGTGTGTGTGTGTGTGTGTGTGTGTGTGTGTGTGTGTGTTTGTGTGTGTGTGTGAGAGTGTGAAAGAGAGACATAGAGAGAGAGACCACGACAGAGAAAGATTACCACAGAAGATGTAATGTGATTAAAACAGGAAGGTTCCACCTAAGCAATGACATTCCAGTTAGCCAATAAAAAAAGCACTTTTGATTAAAACTAATGGAATATGAAATAAATGAAACACCATCTCTGGCATATATTTTGAGAATGGAATACGGAAAAGATATTTCAAATGTACGCTCTGTCCATCGAAGACGCTTTTCATATGCACAAGTGCTCACAGCGTGAGAAATATGTGAAAATGGTGTCACTATTGTACGGCGCGCTAGAGATTAATGCGCTGATGTAGCGGAGCGCTGACGCTTCGATTAAAAGCCATTACACTCCAATCATAAACAAAGTCAGAGTTAAATCTGCACGCACAGGAAAAATCCATCCAAACTTGGACTGGAGGGGAGAAACACAACTGTTAAATATGTATTTAATGGCATCCGAGCATCCCTCCACAGGAAGGTGATGATAAACAGACAAATTATTTATGCCTCTCATCTTTTTTTAATATTATAATGATAGCGTGTGTTCACGCGACTTCCTTGTTGTTGTTGTTGTTATCGCAGATGTGAGGCACGCCATGAAAACGCAGAATTGTTGGAACAACCATGATGGTGCACACAGATATGCAATATAAAGATCAATGCTTGTTATTATTTTGAGACCTTTTAATCCCCAGAAGTCACCATCAGCCCTGCTCTCCAGCTTCCTGTCTCTGACACATGTAATCGCATGCTAACACTCACACCACTGGAATATAAATTCTGTATGCAGGATGAAGTGCATGCGTTATGACTTACATAATCCCCACTACACGTTACACTTGCTGCTGGAAGAATAAGCTTAGACTGGTATGAATTTCCAGGAAGGTCTTTCCCAGATAACATTTTCCGAACATTGGCTAACATTCTTTAAAAGTTATCGCAAAGTTATTCAAAACACTCCTGCAATAACAATAACAGAATGTGTTTTTTTAATTCTGTAACGTTTTTAAAAAGTTCCACTAACAACATAACTTTTTTAATATATGATATTTAATATTAAAATGTTTGAATAACGTTCTCATAACCAAAGCGACGTTTTAAAAACGGAACACTTTGAATTAAAACTTTAAAAATGACATTTGTATGATTTTTGTTACTTAATGAAAATGTTTGGAAAACGTTCTGACAACCTAAAATTGTTAGCCGAGTTGTCTATCAAGCTGTTCCTCCAGGACAGTGAAGCCGGATGGTTAAAGAGGATTTGCTGATTAAGCTAATTGGCCTTTTCAGCAAAGCTGCAAAAACTTAGATACAATTTCCCGAAAGGCCGCTAGTTTACTAGTTTAGCAATTGAGGGAAATGTGATATATAGTCCTTAGATGTTGCAAACTCAGCTGCACAGACCTCCATGGTGCTCCTGTTTATGTACAAACATTATGTTTCTGTAGAACCTCAAAAAGCAAACAAAACATCTTCCTGTTTATTAGATTATGACCTATGCCTGTCAACCTTCAAATCATGCACAAAACACATCTTCTCTTGCTCTACCAGAACTTTAAAACATTACTATAAAACATATCTTATGCAAACAAACATCAGTAAAATGACAGGAACTGACATGCCTCATCAAATAAGCACTCTGCTTTAAATAATGTGCTTTCACTGGGAAACAGACGTCGGTCTCCCCATACCAGGGAGAAAATAATGACAACAATCCACCTTGACTGAAGAATGAGACAAGACCTTCGTACGCCCTGAGCATACTGAAAGAGCAGTGCAACAAAAGGAAAAAACTCCTGCATACCAATCTGTCCGTGAGGACGAATCCAAATCGGAGAGGGCCAGAGGACATCTTGAAAGCAGCCATCGACGTGGACAGTGTTGGTATTAATTTAGAGTTTTGGAGACTGAAACACCTGGGGTTTTCTCCTCAGAATGAAAGGGAAGCTAATGCGCTTTGGTTCTCTGCGCTCAGTGACCTGAGCAGCGGAATGTTTTTAATTCTCTGTGGATACTTCGTATTACGATAAAGTAACTGCTTCCAAACTTCTCCCTGCGTACGTGTGAGTGATTTGAAGTGATTTATCAAAGGGATTACCAAAGAACTTTCTACCAGCACTCTGTTCAGGAAACACGCCTGTTTCTAGCCCATCTTCTACCTCTCATCTACCATTCCACCCTCATACTCATCCCACTTCAGGCTAGAGAGCGACGTGGCTGTTTCCATCTCATCGACAGCCACGGACAAAGTGAAATCCTTTTCTCCTAACGAAGAGGGAGAGGCATCGATTGCGTGGAGGGTCTTCTCTCCACACTTAATTAAATAAATTCTTCCAAGACTTCATTAGACGAAAGTGAGAAATGGAGAAAGAGAGAAAGAGAGGGAGAGGCCGAGAGACAGATAGGAGCTAAGTCGGCAGATTAATGTACTGTATCGCCTTCCGAGGGAGGGAGAGAGGAAAAGACAGGCTGGTTGGAGGGTACTGGTTCTGCCCTAGAGAAGATCTTTGGCATGAGGTGGTTGTAAAATTACATGCACTCTCGACTCCTGCAGAAAATGAGAATCGGGCAGCATTTGAAAGCTCATCATAAAAGTGCTCATTTATTTTTACTCTCTTGCCAAATTAAAGGTGGTCCTGGTGCTCAACACTGAGGCTGTTTGAGGCGCTAAATGCATTTTGAAAACAAGGCAGATGCGCCGAGTGAAGTGGATTAAAAGAGCTTTGAAAATATATGGGTTGAGAGATCAAGAGAAGATAAGAGCTCCAAAATGGTGCATCGACTTTAAAGAGAGAGATCGAGACCAAAAGAAGGGTGGGGGGGGGCAAACTAAGTCAAGAAGCAGCTATGTTTTAATGTGATGCGGAGTCGCCCACACAAAACAATGAATAACTTGATTTTTACATTTACAGTAATGCTTGCTTGTGTGAAACTAAGGTTGTGTAAAAACCAATTAAAACCCAGTCCTAAGACTTAACCTAACACTGTCTCTGAACCTACCATCTGATTGATGGTAAGGTTGTTTCAGAAACAACACGTGACCATTAAACAATACATCATGATGCATGGTGTCGTTGTTGCCATACATTTGCTAAGGTGTTTTCAAGCATGTTGCTAGGCAGTTACTATAGTTTTCTACGCAGTGAACATGCTGTCGAAAAAGCAGACCTACAAGCAATGATGATATGGTCTCCAGATATGACTCCATGTATTTCCTATGTTTTCATCCGTTTCATCATCTGGCAGCTTGCAAAATATTAACCGCACACCTATCCTAACAAAATGATAAACAAGTTTAATAGTAGGTTTTTTTTTTAAATCCCTAATCCTTCAATGAGAAATAGTACCATTGACGCTTGTCTTATATCCACAAACACTGGGAAAACGAATAGCCAATAAGTGCATCAGAACGAACATTTAGGTTCTTGTATTAAAGATAAAGTCTATGCCGGCCAATCAGCAGGGCCAATAAAAGCTTACATTCATTTTCCTTTCGTCCGCAGCTTGATATGTTTCCCAGATTGATGCGACATGCACTGCACAAACGCTACATAATTTATTCTGCTTTTGCGCAGCTCATTAAAAGAACGCTTAATTCACGCCATGCCATTTTATTATCTGTAGGTATTTCACACCTATGCGGGCTGGAAAAAAAACATGACCATTTTGCAATCACAACACTGCAATTAAACACAGTTGTCATGCATAATTAAAGAAGGGGTTTTAATAAACAATGAAAGTCATAAAGAAACAAGAGAAAGTGAGAACGAAAAGCCAAGACAAGACGGACAAAAAACAAAGTCGCATAAACCCAGCTAACAGAAAACGTTATCAGAACACTCGCTAACGTTCTCTAAATGTTCACTTAAAGTTATCAAAAAATGTCCTTGTCGTATTGTTAGATGCATGTTTTTTAACATTATATGTCAAAGTGGAACGCTTTAAAAATATTAAAGAATTAAAAAACATCTGAATAACGTTCGTATAACCAAACAGTAACATTAATACATGTAAAAAACTGGATGCTTTGAACATTTCTAGAACCTTCAAAATAACATTTTTGTTACATAATGGAAATGTTACAAAAACGTTCTTACAACCTAAAATTGTTAGCTGCGAAGACTCCACTGGAGTCACCTCAGGACAAGAATAAGCTCTTGTGTTAGCGCGTGCACGCTTGGCTCTGGGGGCTTTACGCATCTTTTCTGAAATTAAAACAAATGGCACAACTGACTGCAAGATAAACTGCTGCGGTTAGGCCCCCATGTTTGTCATCAATCCTCACTATTCCCTTCAGTTCTGTATGAGCACTCTTAAATTAACAAATGCGATGGGGGCGTATCACCTTGCCAGCTGCCGAAAATTGTGAGAGTCACTGGACAGAAGCAGCGTCTCTTACGCTACTCGCTCATTCTCTCTCTTACTGGAAGTCCACTATCTCTTTATGAACCTCCATCCTCTACACACCCACCATATAACCAATCTACAATGCCGCAGCTGCATAACTTTGCATTCCAAATCTGCCTCCAATGACAAATTAAGATTCTGTTTACTTTCCAGAGGCAGAGAATTGCTGCCACTCTCTTAAAGCATCAATTTACTCCAGCGAAGCAGCCAATCCGCTTGCGTCAACAAAGTTAACAACTGAAACGGGAGCCAGGAGAGACATTTGTGATAACTGACTCCTACCGCAAAAGTAAATTCTGCACTAAACATTTGTATTTGAAAGGACATAGATTAGGCTATTCATTGGTTTGAAAACAACATCAGACAAAAAGTTTGTTTACGCAAACAATTTGAAGCCAACTTATTTGTCAAGACAAACGTTTGAAATGTATACAGACAGGTCATTCGGACCGACAGAAAAGTTATGAAGGTTCTAGGTCATTCTGGGTGACAGAACATTGATGTTCTAAGCTGTAGGTGTTGCCAAGCTGTAGCTAAGGTGTTGCTAAACTGTAGCTAAGGTATTAAGCTTACTACATGTTGCTGAACACATACACAAATCCATTAAGAAGCATACAGTCCAATATATTGCATACTATATCATACTATACCAGGTCCTGAGAGACTGTCCTGAGCTGAGTTTGGTCTGAGTTGAGTTTCAGTCAGAAATGCTGGTCTCGGAGGAATCAGAACAAAATGCTAGAACAGGATATCAGTTTTTGTCAAGCCAACATACCGGCTGCATTCAGTACATATACTCTGAATGGCCTTCAGGTAAAAATCTGCTCTGTGTGAGGCGCACATATAAAAGTGAAGTAAAACTATTCTTAGTGGTGACCTTTCTGAAGTCTCTCTTCCGCCTCTGTATCAGATCTTAACAGCTGGCATTTTCTCCTCAAATAACTCTTAATGGTTCATTGCGAAGGGCCAAAAGGGGTTTGGTCAACAAGGCACCTATGACGAAAGTGCTTTTATTTGGATTACGCTCCACCAAACATCTTCAAGATGCCATCAGACTGATCAAAGACGACCAGAATAGCTTTAGCCGCTTCATAAAACACAGTCAGCGGTCCAGCATGCTCGCTATTCTTGCGTCCTTACTACAAACGTGTCATTTGTTCTGACCATCTTGTGGGCCCACTGGTTCCCATTTCTGTTAGCATTCTGTTCGTTTTGCACAACAAGCCCACCGAGACCGCGCCATGTGCTGTTAGCAAGCTAGCAACTGGAACTCCAAGCAAACGCCAATAGAGAGAATTACAACACGGCCATATTAATTAGCACACTGGATGCACAGAGATTAATTCGCCATATGTGACTCATCAAAATCTCTTAATTAAGGACCGTAGCATTGTCTTGTAACGCGCCTCAGTGCCCATGGACTTCTTGAATTAACCTGTTCTATACCTCCGGCTTCCCCTTTTAAACTCAGTCAAAGGAGTTCTCCATTTGGCCAGTTTTACTATCTTTGCAATACAACTTCATGGACTTTGAGGCAAAAAGCTCTCCAGCACTTCATCAACCTTTGGCATGTTTTCAGAGGTCTTATGCTTACTGGAGACAGGCCCGGCGGCTTTGCTTTCTGCTTAGTGCTCCCTGGTCAGGGTCACTAGCAACACAAAAAATTGTTTGATTGACTGAGAGCTTTAACAGTTTGTTAGCAGTTTGTTGCTTTTGCAAGCATCCCAGCTAACAGAACAGAACGTTTTCCTAATTTACATCGCATATCAAAACGTTATTCCTAAGTAGTTAGTGGAATGTTTTAAAAACGTTACAGAATTTAACAAAAAAAATTCAAGGAATAAGCTAAAATTGATAACTGGGATAGCACAGAATTATTTAGCGTTCCAAACTAAAACTTGACTAGCGATTACTGTTGCTGCAATGTTGATCCGCAATGACTTTTAAAAACACAATCACCTTAAAATCTACATGCAAACTATATTTAACTATTAACTATACTACATAACTATACTATAACTATTTAAACTATGTATGGGTCAAAAGTACAAGACTGCATTAAAAACAGAGATTTAAAAGCTAATTAAAAAGAATGAATGCATATTAAAAAATAAAGCAAATTAGATTAGCAAAAGGGGAACATTCAAAACACAAGACGTTCACAAATAAAAGCTTTTTCAAGTGGTCTACGACTTCACTGTATATGTTAACCTCTTAAACAATGATAAACAATAGCACAAGTTTGAGAAATTCAATTTTTTAAAATATACATCTGGTAGTCTACTCTACATGGGCTGCTCTCCCCCGCGCTTAATCATTTGTTTCCATATTACGACTTCAATCAATTAAATTAACAACATGGAAATAAAAAATACCCATAAGTCCACCGAACACATTTGTTTTTACAGAAAGGTATTTCACTACACTGACGAATCTTCACGTTACCCGGAGCATCGCAATGAAAATATACATTTAACCGTCGTGTACACCCATCACTCCAACAGCCCGTATACACACTCACTGGGTGGCAACTGCTGGTATTATGATCAGAGGAAGAGAAACGACAAACAGCGCGGAATGCATCATTTCAGCTAATACTTCTTCACGGAGAGAAGCCATTTTAATCATCCGCTGTACGCCGCCGCCCCCACCCCTTCCCCTCTGCCACATGTTGACTTCACCATTAAAGCAGTTTTATGGTGGCTGGATGACACAGTAATCTAAATAGCTTGAGAATTAAATATAGACAGACGTTCTTTTGTTTATTTCATTGCTTCAGGTCCGTGTGGAAGCACAGAAGGCATCATAGTGTTACAGTGCCATCTTTTGGCTCAACACTTTCACCTCGGTTTTCAAAGGACGTACAAATCCTAAATTGAAATTCTAAAACCACTCAGAACACCTTAGCAACCACACAACAATGTCTTTGCAACCACCCACAACACTACAATTTTGGTGGTTGCCAGGACATTGCTGTGCGGTAGCTAAGGTGTTCCGAGTAGTTATCAACGTGTTGCCGTGTGGTTGTGGAGGAGTTTTGGGTGGTTGCTAGGTTGGAGTTTTGCATGTTATTTCTGATCCTTACAGAACCTTGCTGGACATTTAACTCGATTTTTGATTCTTTAATATTTAGATTGAAATATGTGTTATTGTTCATTTCTCTGACTTTAATATATTATCTGTCATGAATCCGTCTCATTCGAATCGAACAAGGCAACTAAACGCTTAATATATAACCGCCTGCCATTGGCAGAAAACTACAACCTTACGTAAAGCCTTCATCTGCGCTTTGGGGTTTGCAAAATCTTGTTGCATTGTCAAGTCTTCAGTTTCTCGGTCAATTTCAGAAATTGTGAGCGTTGAGACGTGTTCCTTTGTTCTTTCTCTTTGTTGGCTGAATCTTTCTCACTGCAACACTTTCCCTCAAAAAAAAAATGACACCAAAGCACTTGAAAAAGGCGGCGAAGAATAAGCAGCAGAGGAACGAACGTGCTCATTATAGTGGGACTTGAGAAAACAGCCCAGACGAACTGCTATTTGAAGTGATTATCTGCGATTAAATTCAGCTGATGTATCAACAGCTCGTTCCTGTGCTGTTAGGCGACTTGGCAAAGACGTACTGGAAATATATAAAAACTGATGACAAATTGGTCCCAGGACATTTCCTCAACTTTCTGTTTCCAGCAACACGCGCACACACCTATTCTGATTGGCTGAACGCAGGACGGTCGGAGAGAGGCGGTTGACAAGCTGCCGTGGCAGGAAGTGAGTGATAGATAAAGAGGTCTGAGCATTTTGACCCTCTGTGGCTTCTGTGTTCTGACTGGCCACACTGGAGCAGACGAGCAGCTAAAAGCACAGAGAGTCTGCGTGTCCATCTGCCTTCTCTGTCTGGTTCATAGATTTGTGTGTGTGTATGTGTGTGTGTAGATGACAGGAAGGAAGACAAGACATGTGACAAATGAGAAGCAAAAAAATAAGAACAAACATCTCTCTCTCCCTCTTTCTCCGTCTCCTCTATCTGCTGTCACACAAACACACACAGAAGCAGGACGGAGGTAATAGTTTCTCATACCAATGAGCTGTTGCTGTGGCATTCTGACAGCTCTAGTGTGTGGCCTAAAACTGACCCCCAGACTCCACCTCCAGTCTGAAATCCTCCACTCCAGTCTGCCACACAACTCGCCATCAAACAACCAGCCAAAGACGAAACCTGTGCACTTTAAGTGCAACACTGCCCCCTAGCTGTGGGAAAAGAAACCACACCCACTGACTGCTATTGAATGTGGAGTATTTTTAAAGGAATAATCAAACCTTTATCTATTACCACATAAGCGGGGTTAGTGGAACTCATTTCCGTTTTATTTTTGCACAATGTCCTCATAAAACAGCGCCATGAATTTATCTGCAGCACCATCATGTGCATTTTGCAGGGTTTGTGGGGAATCTTATTAGCTAACGTTCTGAGAAGAGGATGTGCTCAATAGCTACACCATGGCTCTGACCAGAAAAGGAACACTTCACTTACATTTACCTGACTGATAAGAAGTGCAGTGTGAAAAGGATAAAGGCACTGAATCCAAATCAATAAATTCTGTTCTCAGAACTGAATGTGTGGACAGCACTGCGGGAGGTTATTTGGGTGACTGGCCAACAACGTCTTCCCCTTTTTTAGCAGCACATGGAGCAGCAGGGAAGCACTAAGCTAAAGTGATGCTGTTTACCAGTGCACAAGTGGACTGCTTCACTAACAGCCAGAGTTCGCACAGCAGGGTGCTGCTCGGAGGACAGCTGACTGGATTCAGAGCGTGTCAGATCACTGCGAAGGAACAAATTAGTTGCGAAAGCAAAATCGATTCCGGACCTTTTAAACTGAAGGTGATTCTAGGAGACACAGGCTGTGAGACCTGAGAAATATTAAACATTAACAAACGTATATACATATATTTTTTGGAATATGTAAACTGCTTTTATGTTACATTTATGTTAATTTATTAACAAATACAAAGCGACTTTCATTCAGTCTTTTTTCATAAGAGCCAACAAGCCTAGTCAACAAAGTTATAATGACATCAGAAACATGTGACGCTAAGGACATCATGTGACGCTAACGACAGGATGAACAATATATAAGAGCAGTTTCTTTCCTGGTTGGGAATGGCATTTGGGTTAGATTTATTTATAAGTGGCCCTATAGAAAAAATGAGTGTGTGTGTGTGTGTGTGTGTGTGTGTGTGTGTGTGCGCGTGTGCGTGTGCGTGCGTGTCACCAACCCCAAGAATATTCTGGATTTCTTTCCAACGATTAGCCCACTGTTTTGTCAGCTCCTGAACCTGCGACAGGACAGAAAGATGATTAGCATTTTCCTACAGAAATATACACTAATTAAAGAAGTTTTGAGACATTTTCCACTGGATTATTATTATGAGTGTAAATTATAAGCATTAAAGCTAAACGAGCAACAAGTTACATTCTTTAATCCCAAAAAACAAGCATTCTGATCCCTGATCAGCTGTTAGCCATACAGATACACCAAGGATTAAGAAAAATATCAAAAACATTCTTGCAGTAACGCTAGTAGAACTATTTGAAATAACATTTTTATAACCAAGCGATAATTTTAGAAAACCACTGTCTAAAAAAATGGACATGTTGAACGTTCCTGAAACTTTCAGAGTAACATTTTTTTATTTCATGGAAACGTTACGGAAATGTTCTTACAGCCTAAAATTGTTAGCTGGTCTGCTGCTGACCTTTTCTCACGCAGTCTTTAATTATCTCTCTAAATCAGCATGTATCCCACTTAAACAGCCATCAGCTGCCTGGAGCTCAATCAGCAAAAGATTTATTCAAGTAGTCCGAGGAGAAATTAAGCCACTTACTCTAGCCTCATCTTGATGGAGTCTCTCCTCCACACTTGACCCCAAAGTCTGTTCTACTGGTGCAATCTGATGAGATGAGAACCGAGGCGTTAAAATCACGCGACAACTGAGCGAGAAACCAGCCGAGGCTGTACGAACGCAGTACAAAATGTAATTCAACAGACTTGATATTTGCTGCACAGTGAGCGCAATGAGCTATAAAATTATTGTGAATGGCATAGCTCACACAACCTAGCTCACATAACAGGGAACGCTCTCAGAACATTGGCTAACATTCCCTAAAAGTTCCCTCAAAGTTATCAAAAACATTCTTGCAACAACATTAGCACAATGTTTTTTACCGTTATGTATCAAATATATTAAAAATGTTATTTTTTAATAGTTAGCAGAATGTTTTATGTTTAGAATATTTAACAGTGTCACAGAATTAAGAGTTTAAATAACATTCTTATAACCAAACAATAACATTAATACAATATATACACATAATACAATGTTTTAAAATAACATTTTAATGTTTCTGTTACTTAATGGAAATGTTCTTACAACCTAAAATTGTTAGCAGGGTTTTGATCGCAGACAGAAATGTCATTTGTTCAAGGAAGAAGTAAAAGTCACTCACCTGTTTTCCTGCAGACAGCAACGCTTTCAGGCGCGCGATCTCGGCTCGCAGCTCTCTGATAATCTTTACGTTGCCGTCCTCATTCACTCTGGGCTTGTTTAAAATGGTTTTAGCACGACTGGCGTAACGAAGAGTGTTTAAAGTCTCACCATAGTTCATATCCGCAGGGGAGATGGCTGCAGCAATGACAGGACATTTGGTCATAAAATAAGGTAAAAAGAAATAAAAAGAAAAAGCTGATTATGTTTATGGTGCATGTTTAGACAGGTAATATGATTCTGTCTTAATACAAATAAAAATACTAATAAAGATATATAACAACAATCTTTTACTCTGCTGATGCAATGATCTACCACTTCATTGAGGCTTCCAAACTCAAGTTATTCCAGAATGCAATTAGTTGCATTGGGTTTAAGAAAGAAAGTGTATAGGCAATGGAAACTGGTAAATCCAGCTTATCTACAAATGACTACAGTGATGCATGATCTCTGACATACTGGCTATCATGATGGTTTTGGAGTTCCCACCAAGACTGTCCTTCAGCAGCCAGGTAAGCACGGAATCTCTATATGGAACGAAGCTCTGCTTCTTTTTCATTCCATCACCATTTGACAGATCAGCTGTGACCCCAGAAAGACACAAATAAAGACCACCAAACAACCTTCGAAGACATTGTGAGCCAAAGTGCCTTGAACCTTCACTTTAAACATGTCCTTTGGAGACAGATGTTTTACCTAAAGTGGAGATGACAATGCCCAGAGTGACCAGAGATCTGTTGATGTTGGCACCCTCCTTCAATCGATTGCCAGCAGCTTGTGTGGCACCTGCTCTTTCACTTCCTGCCAGGTCAACCAGGTGGACCTTACTCACCGTCTCGCTCGGTGACTCTGCATCAAACCAGGCCTAAAAGCACATGGATGGCGAGATCAGACATACTGTCAGATGTTTCGCATTCCAAAATTCAAATCAGCACAACCAAAATACAGCTAACAGGGAACGTTCTTAAAATGTTGACTAATGTTCTCCAAAAGTTCTCTCAAAGTAACCAAAAAACGCTCATGCAGTAATGTCAGTAGGACATGTTTTTGTTTCATACCAAATAAACCGAAAAATGTTATTCTTAAGTTGTTAGTGGAACATTTTTAAATGTTATAAAACAGAAAACATACATTTGAATAACGTTCCTGTAAGCAAACAATAATGATAATACGACGTCCAAAACTGGACGTTTTGAGTGTTCCTTAAGGAACGTTAGGAAATGTTCTCACAACCTAAAGCCGTTAGCTGGGAATGCAAAAAGAAAGTAACAAGGAAAAAACAAGCCAAAAGCATGTTTGATTGAAACACAGGAGATGAACATTGGACATGCTTAATGCTGCGTGACAGCTGATCCCCCGCAGTGTTTGAGATGATCATAAAAATATAAAATGGGATCTGGATGTATTAGTTTATAACAATCAGATACCTCCTGGAGTTCAAAATATCACTTGCATAACAAACCATGAAAAAAAAGAGTGTGCCAAAAACAAAGCTAAAGGCTTTTTATGAGCAAATTATTTACATTTACATTCACAAATAAAATTCGGGCCATTCTTATTGTTAAGCTCGGCAGTAACTGGACTCAAAGGTCATTTCCACAATGTGCTACATAACTCATGCATTACAAACTGGCACGGATAATGTCACAGTAACATTACCCAGCCACACCTAACAAACACAAAGGGAACTCGCTGGACAATACAAGCGGCGAGCTGATAACTTCAAGCTGTGACGGCTATGTGCACGTGTACAAACAGAGAGGCAGATGGCATTTAGCAGAGGCTAAATGGACTAGTGACCTTGATGAAGTGGATGGTGAAGATGGCGTGGGACCGGCTGCTGACGTGGTTCATGCCCGTGCTGGCTGTGACACGCCTCCTGTTGCCCTCCTCTATCAGCTGGCCGACTTCACTGTAGCTCTGCACCTGGTGTCTGGACAGGGCTGAACAACAGACACATGCACACGCAGGCCAAGTGGCATTACACAGGCGGTGTTGTTTGAAAACAAACGTTTTCGATGCTAAAAGTGTTTTTCAGTCGCTTTAACGTTCAGTAAAACTGTTTTCTGGCTGTAAAGCAAATGGAACATGATGTTGTATTTTCTAAGAGACATAAACAGGCCTTCATTTACATAAATAATGCTCAAATTATTCTTTGGCAACAGTATGAAGGCTTGTGCACCAAAAATGCATACAGAACGGTCCCTATGATGTCACTATGAAATAGTATGAAGTCATTATGAAATA